>JAPDVR010000025.1:367500-397500 GCA_026230005.1 Gila orcuttii
GGGTCCTAATTATGAGCCGGCAAGCACTGAAGCGTTGAGCCGTGCTGCTTGTGTTTATCCCGCAGTAAAGCCCCGTCCCGTGCCCAAAACTGAGTGTTCTGTGGATGAGAGTCTGACGGACTGTCCTGCACTTCACAGACCAACAGTGCTAAGAGAATCTCAGAATGACGGGACACTCATTTATGACACTTTAATCATCATGAAGAACAGCTCGTTCAGGGTGTCACACGTCATTACGCTATTTCTACAGCATCGCACATGCTTTAATCAGATCTGGCCAATTCATTCTGAGTGACGTGGTTACTTTACTTTTTTATTCCGATTGTGCGACTGGTCCGATTACAATCGGAGTATTAGGGTCCATGTAAGCGCAGCTAGTG
The DNA here is from genome assembly GCA_026230005.1 of Gila orcuttii. Lineage (NCBI taxonomy): Eukaryota > Metazoa > Chordata > Actinopteri > Cypriniformes > Leuciscidae > Gila > Gila orcuttii. The sequence continues at coordinate 367,881 of JAPDVR010000025.1, forward strand.
ATGGATGTGAAGCGTGCAGTAATGTTTGTGCTGTTCTGACCGGTGGAAGCGTCTCTCCAGTCCTGCTCGCTCACGTCTCTGTACTGGACGCTGTATGTGGAGATGGGGCTCAGGTTATCGGTGCCGTGACTCCAGGTCACCCTCACACTGCTGGCCGTCACCTCGTCCACACGCACACCTCCAGGAGGACCTGGGGGACCTGAGGAGGACAGAGCCGGTCACACACACGTCTCCTGAGGAGATCTCAACAATCTCTCACACATCTGATTCAAGAGATGTCAAGAAGAACTCAGGGTTTCTCATCAAATGAGCTTCTCCAGCTCCAGACTCTTACTGGATGACCACTACTGACTCATATGGGTGTTTTTATTTTACTTCAGTAAGTTTTAGCCATTTAGAACAAGCTGCACAATGTTTTGAAGCTGACCAAACACTGTTGTCGTGCAAATGAACGGCCGGAACACATTAAAAGTTTCTGTTTTCTGTTAGAACGGTGTGTGTTAGCGGCCCCTAAGTTAATAACTAATGATCTTTGCAACGGAAGTGAAACAATCAAAAACGTACTTCAGCTGGACAATAACTTTATTCTAGAGCTGCTGTAAAGCCTGAACAATCTCTGTTACTGTAATCTCCTATTATCGCTGTAAAGCTGCTTTGAAACAGTCCATATTGTTAAAAGCGCTGTATAAATGAAGGAGACTTGACTTGACTAATATATCATCCAATAAGAGAGTCCCAGCGGCCTGACGCATTCACTGATTTTCTGTCGCTCGACGTGTGCAGTAAAGCATTCTGGGATACGGGAAACCTCAGGTTCGTCCCGTCTCACCTCGGACCACCAGCTCTGCGGCGGCCGTGACGTTGTCCACCGGCGTCTGAGCCGTACAGGCGTATCGTCCTGCGTGTCTCAGCTGTGTGTTACTGATCAGCAGCTCTGAGCTCGACGTCCCGGCCTGACCGGCCTGATTCACGTCCTGAACAACAACAATGTAAGTTTGATAAATACACAAGACTGTAACCATAAAGTGAATAAAGAGTCACCACAACTGTAACGACAAAGAGGAACGATATCGCTGGAATCAGTCTCAGAATGATTTTTTCAAGCTGATGAACAGGAAAAACATTGACAGCCAATCAGAATTCAAGCTGCTTTGAATAACTTGAGCATTTAAAGCGACAGACAACAAAAATGCAGCGCTTATAATAAACAGATCATTTTCATGCGACAGTTATCATTGTTGTAGTTACCGTTACAGTTATCATAGTTAACGTTACAGTTATCATCGCTATAGTTACCGTTAGAGTTACCTTCATTATAGTTCCCGTTACAGTTATCATCATTATAGTTAATGTTACAGTTATCATCATTATATTTACGTTACAGTTTTCATCATTATAGTTACCATTACAGTTACCGTTACAGTTATCATCATTATAGTTATCGTTACAGTTATTGTTTTATTTAACTATACAGTTATTGTTATAGTTATTGCTTCAGTACTATTTATATTTATCATTATAGCTATTGTTACAGTTCTCACAGTTCTTGTTATATTTATCATAGTTTTTATTAGAGTTATCATTACACTTATTGTTATAGTCAACACTGTTATAGTCATTATTATAGTAACCGTTACGGTTTTTAATATAGTTACAGTTATGGTTCTCGGAGTGAACAGGCCTCGAGGTCTGCTATTATTCAAGTCTTGATTCATTAAACTAAATCAATAAATATTAAATGTTAGTTATCAGTATTATACAGACTGAAGTTCACCATCTTGTGCTCGTAATGCTCTCCGTCTCGGTCGAAGTCGATGACGTGCTCGTCGAGGGACCAGATGAAGGTGAGGTCAAGGGTCGGGTCATGTGACGCCGCACACTCCATCCTGGCGCTCTGTCCCACGCTGATGTCGGCGTTCGATGGGGCCAGAGTGATCTTAGTGGCGTCTGAGGAGAGAAAGAGAGACGCTCATTAAACATGACCGACTCATCTGAAGACGACTGACAGCGACGGACAGGAGTCGAACCGAATGGCTCTTGTGTATTGATCACGGTCAGCTGTAGAGGTGCAGTTGTGTGTTTGTGGCAGGAGTGAAGCAGATTACAAACGTCTCTGTTGACTTGAGAAAGCCTGGTCAGAAAGATTGAAGGTCATTAAGTCTGTCACACACACAGAGGTGGTTTGGGTGGATGCTAAAGTGTTGCTATGTGGTTACTAGGGTGAACAGGACGTTTGTTGTGTTTACACAGATGATAACTGTTACAACGTTACAATTATAATCCGTTACAGTTATCATCATTAGTTACCATTACAGTTATCATCATTATAGTTGCCATTACAGTTATCATCGTTATAGTTACCATTCCAGTTATCATCGTTATAGTTACCATTACAGTTATCATCGTTATAGTTACCATTACAGTTATCATCATTATAGTTACCATTACAGTTATCATCATTATAGTTATCGTTACAGTTATCATCATTATAGTTATCGTTACAGTTATCATCATTAGTTACCATTACAGTTATCATCATTATAGTTACCATTCCAGTTATCATCGTTATAGTTACCATTACAGTTATCATCATTATAGTTATCGTTACAGTTATCATCATTAGTTACCATTACAGTTATCATCATTATAGTTACCATTCCAGTTATCATCGTTATAGTTACCATTACAGTTATCATCATTATAGTTATCGTTACAGTTATCATCGTTATAGTTACCATTACAGTTATCATCATTATAGTTACCATTACAGTTATCATCATTATAGTTGCCATTACAGTTATCATCGTTATAGTTACCATTCCAGTTATCATCGTTATAGTTACCATTACAGTTATCATCGTTATAGTTACCATTACAGTTATCATCATTATAGTTATCGTTACAGTTATCATCATTAGTTACCATTACAGTTATCATCATTATAGTTGCCATTACAGTTATCATCGTTATAGTTACCATTCCAGTTATCATCGTTATAGTTACCATTACAGTTATCATCGTTATAGTTACCATTACAGTTATCATCATTATAGTTATCGTTACAGTTATCATCATTAGTTACCATTACAGTTATCATCATTATAGTTACCATTCCAGTTATCATCGTTATAGTTACCATTACAGTTATCATCATTATAGTTATCGTTACAGTTATCATCGTTATAGTTACCATTACAGTTATCATCATTATAGTTACCATTACAGTTATCATCATTATAGTTGCCATTACAGTTATCATCGTTATAGTTACCATTCCAGTTATCATCGTTATAGTTACCATTACAGTTATCATCGTTATAGTTACCATTACAGTTATCATCATTACAGTTATCGTTACAGTTATCATCATTAGTTACCATTACAGTTATCATCATTATAGTTACCGTTACAGTTATCATCGTTATAGTTACCATTACAGTTATCATCGTTATAGTTACCATTACAGTTATCATCATTACAGTTATCGTTACAGTTATCATCATTAGTTACCATTACAGTTATCATCATTACAGTTATCGTTACAGTTATCATCATTATAGTTACCATTACAGTTATCATCGTTATAGTTACCATTACAGTTATCATCATTACAGTTATCGTTACAGTTATCATCATTAGTTACCATTACAGTTATCATCGTTATAGTTACCATTCCAGTTATCATCGTTATAGTTACCATTACAGTTATCATCATTATAGTTACCATTACAGTTATCATCATTACAGTTATCGTTACAGTTATCATCATTAGTTACCATTACAGTTATCATCATTATAGTTACCGTTACAGTTATCATCGTTATAGTTACCATTACAGTTAGTGTTGCTATGTGGTTACTAGGGTGAACTATAATATAATATAGTTATTATATAATAACTATATAGTGAACTATTATATAATATAGTTATATAATTATATATTATATACATATATATATTATATATAAATATATATAAATATATATATATATTATATAAACTATTATATAATATATATAGTGAACTATTATATAATATAGTTATCGTTACAGTTATCATCATTAGTTACCATTACAGTTATCATCATTATAGTAACGTTACAGTTATCATCGTTATAGTTACCATTACAGTTATCATCATTATAGTTACCATTACAGTTATCATCATTATAGTTATCGTTACAGTTATCATCATTAGTTACCATTACAGTTATCATCATTATAGTTATCGTTACAGTTATCATCATTAGTTACCATTACAGTTATCATCATTATAGTTATCGTTACAGTTATCATCATTAGTTACCATTACAGTTATCATCATTAGTTACCATTACAGTTATCATTGTTATAGTTACCATTACAGTTATCATCATTATAGTTATCGTTACAGTTATCATCAGTTACCATTACAGTTATCATCATTATAGTTATCGTTACAGTTATCATCATTAGTTACCATTACAGTTATCATCATTATAGTTATCGTTACAGTTATCATCATTAGTTACCATTACAGTTATCATCATTATAGTTATCGTTACAGTTATCATCATTAGTTACCATTACAGTTATCATCATTATAGTTATCGTTACAGTTATCATCATTAGTTACCATTACAGTTATCATCATTATAGTTGAAGTTACAGTTATCATCATTATAGTTACCATTACAGTTATCATCATTATAGTTATCGTTACAGTTATCATCGTTATAGTTGAAGTTACAGTTATCATCATTATAGTTACCATTACAGTTATCATCATTATAGTTATCGTTACAGTTATCATCATTATAGTTACCATTACAGTTATCATCATTATAGTTATCGTTACAGTTATCATCGTTATAGTTACCGTTACAGTTATCATCGTTATAGTTACCATTACAGTAATCATCATTATAGTTCCCGTTACCGTTATCATCATTAGTTACCATTACAGTTATCATTGTTATAGTTATCGTTACAGTTATCATCATTAGTTACCATTACAGTTATCATCATTATAGTTGCCGTTACAGTTATCATCGTTATAGTTACATTACAGTTATCATCGTTATAGTTACCATTACAGTTATCATCATTATAGTTATCGTTACAGTTATCATCATTATAGTTCCCGTTACCATTATCATCATTAGTTACCATTACAGTTATCATTGTTATAGTTACCATTACAGTTATCATCATTATAGTTATCGTTACAGTTATCATCATTAGTTACCATTACAGTTATCATCATTATAGTTATCGTTACAGTTATCATCATTAGTTACCATTACAGTTATCATCATTATAGTTATCGTTACAGTTATCATCATTAGTTACCATTACAGTTATCATCATTATAGTTATCGTTACAGTTATCATCATTAGTTACCATTACAGTTATCATCATTATAGTTATCGTTACAGTTATCATCATTATAGTTCCCGTTACCGTTATCATCATTAGTTACCATTACAGTTATCATTGTTATAGTTACCATTACAGTTATCATCATTATAGTTATCGTTACAGTTATCATCATTAGTTACCATTACAGTTATCATCATTATAGTTATCGTTACAGTTATCATCATTAGTTACCATTACAGTTATCATCATTATAGTTATCGTTACAGTTATCATCATTATAGTTCCCGTTACCGTTATCATCATTAGTTACCATTACAGTTATCAATGTTATAGTTACCATTACAGTTATCATCATTATAGTTATCGTTACAGTTATCATCATTAGTTACCATTACAGTTATCATCATTATAGTTATCGTTACAGTTATCATCATTAGTTACCATTACAGTTATCATCATTATAGTTATCGTTACAGTTATCATCATTAGTTACCATTACAGTTATCATCATTATAGTTATCGTTACAGTTATCATCATTAGTTACCATTACAGTTATCATCATTATAGTTGAAGTTACAGTTATCATCATTATAGTTACCATTACAGTTATCATCATTATAGTTATCGTTACAGTTATCATCGTTATAGTTGAAGTTACAGTTATCATCATTATAGTTACCATTACAGTTATCATCATTATAGTTATCGTTACAGTTATCATCGTTATAGTTACATTACAGTTATCATCGTTATAGTTACCATTACAGTTATCATCATTATAGTTCCCGTTACCGTTATCATCATTAGTTACCATTACAGTTCTCTTACGAGAGTATCTCTCGTACTGCGTAATATCTTACGCTATGGGGAAAACCTCTTTTCCACGAGATATTGAAGCCAAAAATTATCCTTAATTTTGAATTAATGCAAAACGCTGTGCAGCAGCATGCAGACATAGGCAAGACGGCTTGCGTGCCTATTGGCTGCCCTGCGGCAACAGCAGCAGCCTATCGAGAGTGGCCCTGCGTGACACATACCCAATGGGGGCACTTCGCGCCCATTTCGTCACGTCCCGCCAGAAAGGGCGTGGTCCCGCCCTTATAAATACGGCTCGATTAGGCTGGTATACTGATTTTCATCTCTTCAGCGAAGCATCACGCATCGCTGGATCCGGAGTGAGAAGCCGCGCCGTTGAGATAAGCACACAGCGGGACGAGCCTTTGAGTCTGAAGTCGCTGGCATCGCCGCCTTTAGCCGCCGTACCTGCTACGCTTTCCGGCGTCATATCCTTTATTGCAAGTGTGTGTGTGTGTTCGCCGCTGCGACACACATTTTTTCACTGTCTCTCTCTCTCTCCTAAAAGAGCTGCGTCTTTTTCAAGATGCATAGGTCCTGCGGCTCGTGTCGAGCCACACTCAGTGAGGAGGATCGCCATGTCATCTGCGTTTCCTGCCTGGGTGAGGATCATGCGGCTCTCGCTCTCGTCGACGGCGGATGCCATCACTGTGAGCTACTGCCTATGGTGACTCTGAGGACTCGCCTGGCATCCTTCTCAGAGCCTGCACTTCAGCCCGCTGTAGCGCCGCGCCGCAAGAAGCGCCGTGCCCAGCGCGGCCCCGAGCCTTCTCCTGCCCACGAAAGCTCGCCGGTTCGCCCGCCAGCTTCGCCGGCGTCGCTCGAGTCCCTCCCCGACGGACAGCGGCCGCCGCTCGCCGCCGCTTCCGCCATAGAGGTCGACGAAACAGCCGAGGCCTGTTCTCTCCTGGCATCAGATAGTGAGGATTGGGCGAGCTCTGTGGACCTCCCCTCTGCTATCCGCGAGCCTTCAGGAAAACGAGCCGGCATTGAATCAGAGCTGATGCGTCTGCTCTCTCAAGCCGTCGACAACCTCGGCCTCGACTGGGAGGCGCCCGCGCAGCCCGCGCGCAACCGACTGGACGGATGCTTCCTCAAGAAGGACCACGCGCCGTCACAATCCAGGCCCGCGCCTTTTCTTCCTGAGCTTCACGAAGAAGTCGCGAGGTCCTGGGGCGCCCCCCTCTCGGCCAGGGTGCGTACTTCTGTCTCAGCTGCATTCTCCACTGTGGACGGTGCGAAAGACAAAGGGTACCTTTCTCTTCCCCCAGTGGAAGCAGCGGTAGCTTCTCATCTCTGCCCGCCCTCTGCTGGACGGCGAGCGCAGACAACGCTACCATCTAAAGCCTGCCGAGTGACGTCAGCCATGCACGGTCGCGCATACACCGCCGCCGGGCAAGCCGCGTCAGCCTTACACACTATGGCCATTCTGCAGATCTTCCAGGCCGACCTTCTCCGAAAAATGGACGAGGAAGGCGCGGAATCGATCAGCGTCGCGGATTTAAGGAGCGCTACGGACCTGGCTCTACGCGCTACAAAGTCCGCTGCACAGGCCATTGGGCGGAACATGGCCTCTCTCACCGTGGCTGAGAGACACCTGTGGTTAACGCTGTCTGAAATGACTGAGGCGGAGCGCTCTGTATTCCTGGACGCGCCCATTTCGTCAGCTGGCCTCTTCGGATCTGCCGTCAAGGATTTCGCGGACAGATTTCAAGAGGTTCAAAAGACATCGCAGGCGATGAAGCACTTCCTCCCGAAGCGCTCGAGTTCCGCAGCAGGTCGCTCTAAACAGCCGCCTGCTCGAAGCTCCCAGCCGCAGCATACACCACCCGCCGCCGCTGCTTCTCAACGCCGCCAGGCCCGAGAACAGAGACCGTGCTCTCGCTCTGCTGGACGCCGCCCCCCTCAGCGCGGGCCCCGGCCGAGGATCGAGATCAAGCCCGAGGTCTCAAAGCCTTCCTAGCCGTGCTAGGAAAGCGACGGTGTTCAAATCCCGCTGCGGCCGGATTTTCACCGAAACGTTTCGCTCGTCCAGTCCCATGCAATGTGACTGTTCCAGTGCACTTGGCAGTCAACAAGCCGGTCCATTTGCCCGCTTGCCTGCACACAAAAGCCGTTTTTACGGCTACCCAGATAAATCCAATAAAGAGTGTATTTTCTGGTGTTCCGGCCACGGCCGATGGTGTTATGAGTGTTGTAAGAATGCCCACGTCTCAGTGCCCATTCCCACACGCAGACACAGCCCACCACAATACAGGGCTAGCACGAATAAAATCGACTCATGTCGATTGTGCAATGAATGTAGTGTACGTGCCCACGACACAGTGCCCACAAACACTACACGAAGCATGTCCCACGGTTTCTGTAAAAACGAAACCAACACATTTTCAGTCGGCGCGAGCCGACAGTGTTCTCAGTGCAGTGAGTGTGCCCGCTATCCCGCGCCCACATTCCCTCACAGACATGCCGAAGCCCACGGGGTTCGTCCCGCTCGCCTTCTCTCCACAATCTGTCAGAGAGAAGCCGAGCGCGGTCGGGCTGCCCGCTGTGATCAGCGCACCCCCCGCCTCGCGCATTGCAAACACAGTGTTTGTTTCTCAGCACACCGGAGCTCTCCCGCCGCCGCTATGCCGCGGCCAGAGCCCAGATTTCATTCTACCTCTAGCTATTCACGCACATGCGTGGGCAAAGCTTCCCGGGGTATCAGAATGGGTGCTGAACACTATAAAAAGAGGCTATTCGCTGCAGTTCGCTCGACGCCCCCGCCGTTGTGCGGCGCGAGTCGAAACGACGGTAAAAAACGAAGTATCTCATCTACTTCGAGCCGAGATAGCGAAACTACTGAGCAAAGGGGCGATAGAACCTTTATCTCAGGCTCAGAGCGAAGGGGGTTTATACAGCAGGTATTTTCTGGTACCCAAAAAAGACGGGGGTCTCAGACCCATTCTAGATCTGCGACAGCTGAACAGAGCGCTCGCGAAGCGCCAGTTCAGAATGATTACAACCAGGAAAATCCTCGCGCAAGTTCGCCGGGAAGACTGGTTTATGTCAATAGATCTGAAAGACGCCTATTTTCAAATACAAATAGCGTCACGTCACAGGCAATTCTTGAGATTCGCCTTCGAGGGCCAGGCATACCAATACAAAGTCCTGCCGTTCGGCCTGTCCCTGGCACCCCGTACATTTACGAAGTGCATGGACGCGGCTCTCGCACCCCTGAGACTCCAGGGCATGCGAATTTTGAACTACTTGGACGATTGGCTGATTCTAGCTCGATCACGATCAGAGCTCATAGAACACAGGGCCACATTACTCGAGCATCTCGAGAATCTGGGTCTCACAGTCAATTGGGCGAAGAGCTCGCTGTTTCCCAGCCAGAAAATTTCTTTTCTGGGAACAGTGCTGGACTCGCTATCCATGACAGCGCGTCTGACGGCAGAGCGCGAACGGGACATTCAGAGCGCCGCGAAATCCTTCCGCCGCGGCTCGGTTGTCCAGCTCAAAAGGTTTCAGAAAATGCTGGGCCTCATGGCCTCAGCAGCTTCAGTGCTCCAGCTGGGTCTGCTTCGCATGCGCCCACTGCAGCTGTGGCTGAAAGCGCGAGTTCCTCCCAGGGCATGGACCGCTGGTCGGTTTCGCCTCCGGGTCGATCTGAAATGCGTTTCAGCTCTGGAACCTTGGAAGATAACCGACTGGTATCAGTCAGGTGTGAGTCTGGGGACTCCCTCGAGTGTGAAGGTGGTGTCCACGGACGCCTCCACCTCGGGATGGGGAGCGCTGCTCGAGGGCAGACCGTTCTTTGGCCAGTGGTCAGAACAGGAAAAGCTCCTACACATAAACTGTCTGGAAATGTTGGCAGTCGACAACGCGCTACGGCGCTTCTGTCCCCAGATAATGGGCCACCACGTCTTGATCCGGTCGGACAACATGTCAGTGGTGGCATACATAAATCGCCAGGGCGGCACCAAGTCCCGAAACCTTTACAGGCTAACGGAACGCCTCCTGGTCTGGGCTCAGCACAACCTGCTTTCACTGAGAGCGGCGCACGTGCCTGGTCACCTGAATCTGGGACCAGACAGACTGTCCAGAAACAATGTCCCAGCAGGGGAATGGTCGCTGCACCCGCAGACGATCCAACTGCTGTGGGAGACATTCGGCAGAGCGCAAGTGGACCTGTTCGCGTCCCACGAGAACGCTCACTGTCCGAAATATTTCTCCAAGAGCAAGGACGCGCTGGCCCACGTCTGGCCCCGCTGTCCCCTCTATGCTTTTCCCCCCGTCTCGCTCCTGCCTCAAGTGCTGGAACGAATCAGGGAAAATGGATGCCCAGTGCTGCTTGTGGCTCCGCTCTGGACAAACCAGACTTGGTTCCCAGTCCTGATGCGGCTGACCAGCACTGCCCCGTGGCCAGTACAGTTGAGGAAAGACCTCCTCTCTCAGGCCGAGGGCTCGATTTGGCATCCTCGCCCGGAACTATGGTCCCTACATGCATGGGCCATCAACGGGTACCCGCTAGCCTCCCGGAGGGAGTGCTAAACACGATCATGCAGGCAAGGGCCCTGTCTACTAGACGGCTCTATTCCTCGAAATGGTCTGTGTTCTCTGCTTGGTGTCAAGCTCAGCGCTTTTCACCTGTAGACTGCGGGGTCACGGAAGTACTCTCCTTCCTTCAAGAGCTGCTGGATAAGGGCAGGTCCCCATCCACGCTCAAAGTGTACGTGGCGGCCATAGCAGCGTTTATAAAACCTGTGTCTGGCCAGTCACTGGGGAAGAACGACCTAGTCGTGCGATTCCTCAAGGGAGCTCGGAGGCTGAACCCTCCCAGACCTCCTTCAGTCCCGGTGTGGGACCTTTCTACGGTTTTGGAAGCCATGAAAGGTGCCCCGTTCGAGCCACTCCATTTGTCAGACATGAAGCATCTGTCTTTCAAAACGGTGTTCCTTTTGGCTCTCGCTTCAGTGAAGCGCATAGGGGACTTACAAGCGCTTTCGGTAAGCGCGTCATGTATGGAGTTTGGGCCTAATGACTCTAAGGTCATACTCAAACCAAGGCACGGGTACGTGCCCAAATCCCTCAACACACCGTTCAGGGCCCAGGTCATTTCCCTGTGCGCTCTCTCGGTTCATGATGAGGAGAAAGATGCTAGTCTCCTTTGCCCTGTCAGGGCACTGAGAGCTTATGTGTCCCGCTCGTCTGTCTTCAGACAGACCGAGCAGCTCTTTGTTTTGTTTGGCGGACGCTCCAAGGGCCTGGCCGCATCAAAACAGAGCCTATCCAGATGGGTAGTCGACGCCATAGCACTGGCTTACACTTCTAAGGGCCTGCAGTGTCCTTTGGGTGTCAGAGCGCACTCCACAAGAGGCGTGGCCTCATCGTGGGCGTGGTATAGTGGGGTTACCTTGCAAGATATCTGTACGGCCGCGGGCTGGGCCTCGCCGTCTACATTTATAAGGTTTTATAACCTAGAGGTTCCCGCCTTACAAGCCAAGCTTCTGTCGGTTTAGAATTCAGTGCTATCTGCCCCGCAGTGCGGCCCAGATGCTGAGTTTGCCTGTGCATCGCTCACTAAGCGATAGAAACTGCCCCTTGGGTGTTGAATAACCCGTACTATTACCCAGTTCAGGCTGAACACGTTCACCCTGTCTGCGTGAAACACTGTTAACATAACTAGCTCCTGTAGGATGCTATTTTATGGGGAATGATGCTTGCAGCCTCTCTTCTCCGACTCTCTGTGAGTCTATGGTGATTATGCACTATATGAGCCCCGGGCTACTGCCCTTGGGACTTTGGTGTCGGATCCCAGTACGCACGGCGTTTTGCATTGTGTTCCCCATAGCGTAAGATATTACGCAGTACGAGAGATACTCTCGTAAGAGAACGTACTCGGTTACTAACGTAACCTCGGTTCTCTCTAGAGAGGGAACGAGTACTGCGTATCTTGCCGTGCATACACAGCTCTGGTTCGCTTCGGCGATGAAAACCAGTATACCAGCCTAATCGAGCCGTATTTATAAGGGCGGGACCACGCCCTTTCTGGCGGGACGTGACGAAATGGGCGCGAAGTGCCCCCATTGGGTATGTGTCACGCAGGGCCACTCTCGATAGGCTGCTGCTGTTGCCGCAGGGCAGCCAATAGGCACGCAAGCCGTCTTGCCTATGTCTGCATGCTGCTGCACAGCGTTTTGCATTAATTCAAAATTAAGGATAATTTTTGGCTTCAATATCTCGTGGAAAAGAGGTTTTCCCCGTAGCGTAAGATATTACGCAGTACTCGTTCCCTCTCTAGAGAGAACCGAGGTTACGTTAGTAACCGAGTACGTTATCATCATTAGTTACCATTACAGTTATCATCATTATAGTTATCGTTACAGTTATCATCATTATAGTTACCATTACAGTTATCATCATTAGTTACCATTACAGTTATCATCATTATAGTTGAAGTTACAGTTATCATCATTATAGTTACCATTACAGTTATCATCATTATAGTTATCGTTACAGTTATCATCATTAGTTACCATTACAGTTATCATCATTATAGTTGCCGTTACAGTTATCATCATCATTATAGTTACCATTACAGTTATCATCATTATAGTTATCGTTACAGTTATCATCATTAGTTACCATTACAGTTATCATCGTTATAGTTCCCGTTACCATTATCATCATTAGTTACCATTACAGTTATCATCATTATAGTTACCATTACAGTTATCATCATTATAGTTATCGTTACAGTTATCATCATTAGTTACCATTACAGTTATCATCATTATAGTTACCATTACAGTTATCATCATTATAGTTATCGTTACAGTTATCATCATTAGTTACCCTTACAGTTATCATCATTATAGTTACCATTACAGTTATCATCATTATAGTTATCGTTACAGTTATCATCATTAGTTACCCTTACAGTTATCATCATTATAGTTATCGTTACAGTTATCATCATTATAGTTGCCGTTACCGTTATCATCATTAGTTACCATTACAGTTATCATCGTTATAGTTACCATTACAGTTATCATCGTTATAGTTACCATTACAGTTACCATTACAGTTATCATCGTTATAGTTACCATTACAGTTATCATCGTTATAGTTACCGTTACAGTTATCATCGTTATAGTTACCATTACAGTTATCATCATTATAGTTACCGTTACAGTTATCATCGTTATAGTTCCCGTTACAGTTATCATCGTTATAGTTACCATTACAGTTATCATCGTTATAGTTCCCGTTACAGTTATCATCGTTACAGTTATCATCTTAGTTAACTGTTAGAAAGCCTGGTCTGAAAGATTGAAGGTCATTCAGTCTGTCACACACACATACAGAGGTGCTCTTGGTGCTCGCTAAATTGTTGTGATGTGGTTGCTAGGGTGAACAGGACGTGTGTGTTGTGTTTCCATGTCGTACCCGTGACTAACAGCGATCCGGTGCTGTTCGCTCGGCCTCGGTCGTTCTCTGCGAAGCACGTGTATCTACCTTCGTCTGATTTAGTGACGTTGAGCAGCTCTAAACTCCCGTCCGGCCAGATGAACACCCTGCATGAGAACGCAAAGAACCAGAACTCCCATTAGTGGCAGAATGGAGCAATAAACCTTGGGAGAAACCAGACTCAGTCGCTCAGTTCTCCTCTGGCTAACGAACGAACAGTGTGTGATTATGATTCAGGCATTACAGGTCAGAGCGTGTCGAGCGAGCATGTCGTAGAGGTTCCCACACCTTGGTTAACTTCAAATTCAAGGACCTTTCAAGAACTTTCCAGGTCCAATACCCTCAAACTCAAGGACTCAATGTGGAGACACATTTCAAGTGAGAGCAAGGTTACATTGTAAGATACATTGTTACAGTTTTGCCTGCGTGAACGTCATGGCAACGTACAACACAAAGTACCTATCGCGGGAAACACTTAACGTAACGCGTAAATACGCGTAACTAGCGTAAATCAAGCAAGCTAGCATACACAGGCCACGAAGTGTTGGCGAAATAACACATTAGCGGACCGGAGGGAATAATATGGGATTAAGGACCTGTATCTATGTATGTTTATTTTCAAAAACTTTCCAGGGCTTGACATTTTTTTTCAGATTCACAAACTTTCAAGGATTCACGAACTTTCAAGGATTCCCAGGACCCGTGGGACCCCTGGTGGTGAGTGAGACGCGTGACCTCTGACCTGCTGGAGTTGTGCAGGAGCTCGGTTCCTTTGCTCCAGGAGACGCTGGGTCTCGGAGCCGCTCTGGGTCTGCAGTCGAACACCACACGCCCGTTTCTGGCCCCCAGGAGTTTAGCTTTCACTGGGTTCCACTCGAACGACGGAGCGCTGGCTGAGAAAACAACACAACACACACACAGTCAATGGAGGGACATCTGCATCTGAAGCTCCAACAGAGCCCTGAAGCTCTGGATGACCTCTGACCCGGTCCACCAATCAGAGTTAGCTCACCGAACACGCGGAGCTCTGCGTTGGCGTAGATCACGCCGTGACGGTTCTCAGCGATACACTGATACATGCCCGAATCCTCAAACGCCAGATCCGTGAAGCGCAACTCGTGGTTCTTGGCGAACTGATGGAGAGAATGAAGAACAGATTCATCCATCCACACTCACACTCAACGCTTTCATTAATAAAAGACCATCTACATCATATTCCTATTGCTTATCATCAGCCTCTGAGAACCAGCAATGAGACGAACCTCTCAAAACTGTAAAATAACATTATAACAAACATAAGATAAAAAATGAAAATTAGTTAAATTAATAAATAATGCAGTACAAATCCATAATTTAATGCAAATTAATAAAAAAAATGTTTTTAATTTAATCAAATTAATTAATCAAACATATTGTTTTATATATATGTGTGTATAAATATATATCTATATATATCTATCTATAAACTAAAAACAGCTAAAGTAATAACTGATGCCGAACAAATCCATCAATTCTAATAAGTGAATAAATAAAGAATGTGTTCATTTATTAATTTTATTAAATAAAATAAAATAATAAAAACAATAATACAAAGTCATGAAATTAAAATGAAATATTAAAAGTTAATATAAATACTGTGAAAACACTGATAATCTGTCTGGCATTATTATTCCATCAGAAGTCATGTTTGATTAGCATTCTGCGAGTCGCTGGTTGCTAGCACACTTCAGGTGTCTGTATGAGAACCATCTGCTGTGACTTATGTAACCAGGAGCATGATGGGAAGGCTCGCTCCAGACGAGAACACAGCCAGCCTTCGACCTCCACAAACACACTCATTCATTACACTGATCAACTTCAGCAGTTTACAAACGCATTTCACTAATCTAAACGCTTTCTGACATCTTTATCGACAGCAAACTGGTAAGATCAGGAGTTGCTGCAGCTGTGAGAGCAGAGGATGACGCCAGAAAGGTTTGATTCATGTGTTAAACCCTGAATGCAGGATCAGTCACTCGGAATGAAAGCATTTGTCAAAAGCACGACAGCTCCTGCTCACAATGATCCGAGTTTAAATGCCAAACCAAAAGAACGATTCAGTGGTTCTACAATCAGTCAGTACTCTGGAGTTTCATCAGTTCTGCTATAATAAAGCCGTACCATTCGCCCGTTCTTCAGGAAGTGCACGTGGGGTTTGGGTTTCCCGCTGGACACACAGGACATGATGTAATCGCCTCCGATGTCCCTCTCCGAGCTGCGGATCTTCTCCACCCATTCAGGAGCTCCTGAGACACACACACACACATACACACACATACACACACACCCGCACACACACACACACATACACGACCATTTGTTGTTTTTTGTGCGTAGTGTTGGGGCACAGTGTTGGGGAAAGTTACTTTGAAAAGTAATGCATTACAATATTGCATTACTCCCAAAAAAAGTAACTAATTACTTTTTATTAAAAGTAATGCGTTAAATTACCTTTTTTGTTTTTTTTCACGTGATCTGCACTTGCTTGTTTGTTTTTATATAACAAAAAAAAGTTTCACACCAAAAGTGAAGTGAATAAGCCTCAGGCTGAAGGAAATGCATATTTACTCCTGTACAGTAGAGTACAGTAGCGTATAGTAGAGTAGTAGAGGTAGAGTACAGCAGAGTACAGTAGAGTACAGTGGAGTACAGTATTGTACAGTGGAGTACAGTATTGTACAGTAGTGTACAGTAGCGTATAGTAGAGTAGTAGAGGTAGAGTACAGCAGAGTACAGTAGAGTACAGTGGAGTACAGTATTGTACAGTAGTGTACAGTAGGGTATTGTATTGCACAGTAGTGTACGGTAGAGTATAGTGTTGCACAGTATCGTACCGTATTGCACAGTAGCGCACAGTAGTTTACAGTAGTGCACAGTAGAGTACAGTAGCGCACAGTCGTGTACAGTAGAGTACAGTCGTGTACAGTAGAGTAGTACACGGTACAATAAAGTAGTCTACAGTAGCGCAAGGCAGAGTACAGTAGAGTACAGTAGTGCACAGTATTGTACGGTAGAGTATAGTGTTGTACAGTATCGTATCGTAGTGCACAGTAGTGTACAGTAGTGTACAGTAGCGTACTGTATTGCACAGTAGTGTACGGTAGAGTATAGTGTTGTACAGTATCGTACCGTATTGCACAGTAGCGCACAGTAGTTTACAGTAGTGCACAGTAGAGTACAGTAGTGTACAGTAGCGCACAATCGTGTACAGTAGAGTACAGTAGTGTACAGTGGAGTACAGTAGTGTATGGTAGAGTATAGTGTTGTACAGTATCGTACCGTATTGCACAGTAGTGCACAGTAGTGCACAGTAGAGTACAGTAGTTTACAGTAGAGTACAGTAGTGTACAGTAGGGTACAGTAGTGTACAGTGGTACACGGTAAAGTAGTCTACAGTAGCGCAAGGCAGAGTACAGTAGAGTACAGTGGTGCACAGTATTGTACGGTAGAGTATAGTGTTGTACATTATCGTATCGTATTGCACAGTAGTGTACAGTACAGTGGATTAGAGCATTGTAGAGTACAGTACAGTAGAGTAAAGTATTGTACAGTACAGTAGAGGTAGAGTACAGTAGAGTACAGTGGAGTACAGTAGATTACAGAGGCGCACAGTAGAGTAAAGTAGTGTACAGTATCGCACGGTAGAGTACAGTAGTGTACAGTACAGTGGATTAGAGTATTGTAGAGTAGAGTTAAGTATTGTACAGTACAGGTAGTGTATAGTAGAGTACAGCAGAGGGCGCCGCTCAAACAAACCTTTCAGCTGCTGTTCTTCTGGATTAAAGAACAATAGGATATAGGAGAAGGAAGTTCAACACTCTTATTTATAAATCTAATTTAAAGTAATTTTTGCTTATTAGTATGGTTAAATTAAATCTTGAAGGTCAGCAGCAAAGACATTGGTAAATAAAGTGAGATTAAATACATAACTATATTAAATTACACAAATATACTTTAATTAAAATTCTGAGATTGCATTTTACTGTTTTTATTCATTTTGAGGAATACTGAATGTTTGAACACACAATACTGAACACCTCCTTACTTTATTTCTCTCAACATGGGGACAGGAGAGCTGTCAGTCAATAAACGTGAAAAGTAACTAGCGTATTTGAAAAAATAATGCGTTACTTCACTAGTTGCTTGAAAAAGTAATCTGATTACGTAACTCAAGTTATTTGTAATGAGTTTCCCCAACACTGGTCATTCTCTCTGTTTTCCAGAACAACCTCTTGCTCAGGAGCGTCTCAGTAGCGAGGTCATGTGACTCACCCTCCACGTGCAGGTGTGTTCTGTGCCAGTCTTTGCCTTTGGAGTTGTCAGCCTCACACTCGTACAGACCCTCGTCCTCATACTGCATATCGTAGAGATGAAGGAGTGTTCCCCCAATGCTGATGCCATGACGACGGGCCGGCAGCTCGCCATCCACCTTCCTCCAGCGGATCTGAGGGATGGGGCTGAGCACACACACACACACACACACACACACACACACACACAGGCATGTCATGGATTTGGTCTTGGTGGAATAGATCTGCTACACTGACTTGTACCGAGACTTGCTACTGCCAATACATTCACAGACATTGTTATGATCATGTAAGACGTTAGTGTTAGTTGTGCAGCAGCGTGTCTTACGTGATCATAGCAATGTCTGTGAATAACCCCGTAGCAGATCTACACAGGTGGAGCTGGGGAAGGGGGAGGGTTTCTGACAGTGTGCTGCAGACGTAACAGCAAACAATGCCAAGTACTTGAAAGTTTGAGCAGCAAGCTCATTGGCCCCTAATGCAATAGCAACCAATCAGCTGTGCTAAGTAGATAACGACATGATTGCTACCAATCAGTTAAAGACCTATCAGCCTGCAGCATTCAGAGTTTCAGGCCAGAACTATGTAATTGTGTCAATCGGCTATAGATGAAGAGAGGATGAAAACACAAGCAGGACGTTTGATCATAACTCTCTGAACGTTAAAAAAAATCCAATTTTCTAAAGGTTTTAAAAAATGTTCTTCTTGGTTATGTGAACATAAAAAGAAAACTGCATTTCATTATTCTTCTTTTTCTAGTTCTTATTCTACTTTTAAATGTTCTCTGAACATTCTGAAACAAGGAGTTACATTTAAAAATGTTAGACGAACCTCCAATTAAAACATTTTTGAAAAAACTTTAATTGAATGACAAATGTTAAAGACCAGATAATTTTGAATGAACGTTCTATTAATGTTACTAGAAGAAGGTTTGTTTGTAACGTGGATTCAGTATGCAAATATTACAGTGATGTCACTGATAAAATGTTCAGTATTCAAAATAACATCAGTGTCGCTCAGTGGGAGATTTTCTTTATTTGAACTTTATGAAGTTTATAAAGAGCACATCTAATGCTTGAAAGTGTAAAGAAAAATGATGATGAAAATATTATGATATTAAAACATATGAAATATTTGCAGAACATTGTGCTGAATAATGAAGCATTTGAGAGAAATGATTGAAGCGGTGCTTTTACAAACAGCAGAAATCATGTGGTTGGCGTTTTTTCTTACTTTCCCAGCGCGAAGCACTCGAGCGTGACGTTCTGCCCCGCCAGCACGAAGATGTCTGGAGATTTGACTTTGATGTCAGCGGGATATTTCCTCAGAGAACCTCCTGATGGAGAGCAGATACGAGACACGTGAATGGCCAGACTCTCAGTACAGCTCCTGATCTGAGACTCAGAACACACTCATGATGTTGTGACAGTCACGGACGTCTGTAATATCACACACACACACACACACACAGTCACACACACACACACACACACAGTCACAGTCACAGTCACACACACAGTCACAGTCACACACACACACACACACACACACAGTCACACACACAGTCACAGTCTCACACACACACACACACACACACACACACACACACACACACACACACACACACACACACACACACACACACACAGCAGATGTCACACTAGTGATTTATGTGGGATCAAGGCAAGACGGCTCAGGAGTACTGAGGACAAAATTAACTTACAGACGTTTATCAGCTGATTTATTACATTCAGAAATTAACAGTCTTGTTTTGCAAGTTTCTTCAAATGTTATGTTTAAATAGGCAAATGAGGTCATTTTTAATTATGTACTAATTTGCATGCATTTCCAGAAAATATACCTGAACATTGGATAAAGCCAGGTTCAAAATTCCTGTTTGATTTTGTTGACATATTAGAGTTAAAAGTTTTTATAGAGGGGATTTTGGATTTCTCTCTTTATCACTTCATAAATCAAACAATACTGTCATCAGATGAAAAAAATACATTTTGACCACGTTTTTAAGAATAAAATGTTATATAAATCAAGGCAAATGATATATGAACAAATCCCTCAGTGAAAACCTTCTGAATATAGATATGAATAAAACTGTAAATTGTGAAGTGTGTAAGTGCTGCTGAAGTGGAGGAAAAACTCATTTTGTGAAAACAACCTTTAAAGATATGTATTAAAATCTACAGACGCAAATAGACAAAGTGAATAAAATAGACAAATGTGTTTTGGATGTTTTTTCCTACTAGTCTCAAAGAAGAAATTATATAGAAGCAAAATAGAATTGACATGAAATATATGTTTTTAAGTATATATATATATATATATATATATATATATATATACTGTATTGATTGTACTGAGACATACAGTAACGTTCAGAGCTCAAACTTCCTCTCCAGTTCAAAACAACATTTATTGAAACTAAACAGCAGAAATGACTCACTTTTCTGATGTCACACAGAAGAACATCAACTATCGAGTGATCAGAAACTCTGAACAAACACGCGTGTGAAAGCTTCAGCTGTTCATCTGCTCATATTATGACAGATATGATTTCTTAAAGCAGATTATTTGAGCGTGAACTGAACCAGCTCACTTCAGAAACCACAGATCACAGTTTTCTTTCAGATCTTCTGTCAGTTTTTACACTATCGAGGGGTTTCTGCATCCGAAGATCTAATATCCTCTGCATGAGCAAATAACATATAAATAGCATTAGTAAAGACAGTAATATTCCTGCAAGCGCATGTGTTTCCAGCATAACCCAGCATGACCCAGCATGAGTTACTGGGCAGCTATTAAAGTGACAGCACTAATATTCCTGCTGCATCTCTATAATAACACTAATCAAACAACAAAAGACAAATAGAAAATTAACTCGTTCTTGACGGAATAATTTTTGTAACTATATTTGTAATGTATATTTTATTTATAAAGTGCAGTGTTATTTTACATTTGATTAGTTTCTGCACCTGAATACCTGAACATCTTAAAACACTGTTTATTTCAATCGTATCTTTGTTCAGTTGTATCGGTTTGTTGCGATTGCTAATTTGTTTATTTGTTCTTTTTTAATTACTGAGTGTTTACTTGTCTTTAATAATGCTTGAATAATGCTTGGTGTTTTTAAACCACAGGCAAACGTTCAAACGCAAGTGTTATTTAGCCTGTTGATCTTTGTTCATGAAATTCAGCTGCAATTAAATGTCTTGCAATAAGACAATGTGAATGATTTATAAGGGTTGTTTTTTACCTTATTGGAATTGAAATTAGGAATGGATAAGAATTGGAATCGATGAGCAGAACAGAAATAGGAATCGGATTAGAAATGGTTAAAACTTCAACGATAGCCAACCCTGAGGACAGGGAGACTCACGCTCGGGGATGGGCACCAGCGGGATGAGATCGGGAGATATATGTGTGTATGATCTGGGAGACTCACGCTCGGGGAAGGGCACCAGGGGGATGAGACCTGGAGATATATGTGTGTATGATCTGGGAGACTCACGCTCGGGGATGGGCACCAGCGGGATGAGACCTGGAGATATATGTGTGTATGATCTGGGAGACTCACGCTCGGAGATGAGCACCAGCGGGATGAGACCTGGAGATATATGTGTGTATGATCTGGGAGACTCACGCTCGGAGATGAGCACCAGCGGGATGAGACCTGGAGATATATGTGTGTATGATCTGGGAGACTCACGCTCGGGGATGGGCACCAGCGGGATGAGACCTGGAGATATATGTGTGTATGATCTGAGAGACTCACGCTCGGGGATGGGCACCAGCGGGATGAGACCTGGAGATATATGTGTGTATAATCTGGGAGACTCACGCTCGGGGATGGGCACCAGCGGGATGAGACCGGGAGATATATGTGTGTATGATCTGGGAGACTCACGCTCGGGGATGGGCACCAGCGGGATGAGACCTGGAGATATATGTGTGTATAATCTGGGAGACTCACGCTCGGGGATAGGCACCAGCGGGATGAGACCTGGAGATATATGTGTGTATGATCTGGGAGACTCACGCTCGGGGATGGGCACCAGCGGGATGAGACCTGGAGATATATGTGTGTATAATCTGGGAGACTCACGCTCGGGGATGGGCACCAGCGGGATGAGACCTGGAGATATATGTGTGTATAATCTGGGAGACTCACGCTCGGGGATGGGCACCAGCGGGATGAGACCTGGAGATATATGTGTGTATAATCTGGGAGACTCACGCTCGGGGATGGGCACCAGCGGGATGAGGCCTGGAGATATATGTGTGTATAATCTGAGAGACTCACGCTCGGGGATGGGCACCAGCGGGATGAGGCCTGGAGATATATGTGTGTATAATCTGGGAGACTCACGCTCGGGGATGGGCACCAGCGGGATGAGACCGGGAGATATATGTGTGTATAATCTGAGAGACTCACGCTCGGGGATGGGCACCAGCAGGATGAGGCGTGGAGATATATGTGTGTATAATCTGGGAGACTCACGCTCGGGGATGGGCACCAGCGGGATGAGACCTGGAGATATATGTGTGTATAATCTGGGAGACTCACGCTCGGGGATGGGCACCAGCGGGATGGTGGGGTGGTGATGACGCAGTGGATAAGACACATGCCTTTGGTGTGAGAGACCCGGGTTCGAATCCACTGTGAGACACCAATGTGTCCCTGAGCAAGACACTTAACCCCTAGTTGCTCCAGAGGCGTGCGACCTCTGAAATATAGCAATTGTAAGTCGCTTTGGATAAAAGCGTCAGCTAAATGAATAAATGTAAATGTAAATGTGTATAATCTGGGAGACTCACGCTCGGGGATGGGCACCAGCGGGATGAGACCGGGAGATATATGTGTGTATAATCTGAGAGACTCACGCTCGGGGATGGGCACCAGCGGGATGAGACCTGGAGATATATGTGTGTATAATCTGAGAGACTCACGCTCGGGGATGGGCACCAGCGGGATGAGACCTGGAGATATATGTGTGTATGATCTGGGAGACTCACGCTCGGGGATGGGCACCAGCGGGATGAGACCGGGAGATATATGTGTGTATAATCTGAGAGACTCACGCTCGGGGATGGGCACCAGCGGGATGAGACCGGGAGATATATGTGTGTATGATCTGGGAGACTCACGCTCGGGGATGAGCACCAGTGGGATGAGACCTGGAGATATATGTGTGTATGATCTGGGAGACTCACGCTCGGGGATGGGCACCAGCGGGATGAGACCTGGAGATATATGTGTGTATAATCTGAGAGACTCACGCTCGGGGATGGGCACCAGCGGGATGAGACCTGGAGATATATGTGTGTATAATCTGAGAGACTCACGCTCGGGGATGGGCACCAGCGGGATGAGACCTGGAGATATATGTGTGTATGATCTGGGAGACTCACGCTCGGGGATGGGCACCAGCGGGATGAGACCGGGAGATATATGTGTGTATGATCTGGGAGACTCACGCTCGGGGATGGGCACCAGCGGGATGAGACCGGGAGATATATGTGTGTATAATCTGAGAGACTCACGCTCGGGGATGGGCACCAGCGGGATGAGACCGGGAGATATATGTGTGTATGATCTGGGAGACTCACGCTCGGGGGTTGGGCACCAGCGGGATGAGACCTGGAGATATATGTGTGTATGATCTGGGAGACACACGCTCGGGGATGGGCACCAGCGGGATGAGATCTGGAGATATATGTGTGTATAATCTGGGAGACTGGTGCCCATCCCCGAGCAGGATGAGGCCTGGAGATATATGTGTGTATAATCTGGGAGACTCACGCTCAGGGATGGGCACCAGCGGGATGAGGCCTGGAGATATATGTGTGTATAATCTGGGAGACTCACGCTCGGGGATGGGCACCAGCGGGATGAGGCCTGGAGATATATGTGTGTATAATCTGGGAGACTCACGCTCGGGGATGGGCACCAGCGGGATGAGACCGGGAGATATATGTGTGTATAATCTGAGAGACTCACGCTCGGGGATGGGCACCAGCAGGATGAGGCCTGGAGATATATGTGTGTATAATCTGGGAGACTCACGCTCGGGGATGGGCACCAGCGGGATGAGACCTGGAGATATATGTGTGTATAATCTGGGAGACTCACGCTCGGGGATGGGCACCTGCGGGATGAGACCGGGAGATATATGTGTGTATGATCTGGGAGACTCACGCTCGGAGATGAGCACCAGCGGGATGAGACCTGGAGATATATGTGTGTATGATCTGGGAGACTCACGCTCGGGGATGGGCACCAGCGGGATGAGACCGGGAGATATATGTGTGTATAATCTGGGAGACTCACGCTCGGGGATGGGCACCAGCGGGATGAGACCGGGAGATATATGTGTGTATAATCTGAAAGACTCACGCTCGGGGATGGGCACCAGCGGGATGAGACCGGGAGATATATGTGTGTATAATCTGAAAGACTCACGCTCGGGGATGGGCACCAGCGGGATGAAACCGGGATATATATGTGTGTATAATCTGAGAGACTCACGCTCGGGGATGGGCACCAGGGGGATGAGACCTGGAGATATATGTGTGTATGATCTGGGAGACTCACGCTCGGGGATGGGCACCAGCGGGATGAGACCGGGAGATATATGTGTGTATGATCTGGGAGACTCACGCTCGGAGATGGGCACCAGCGGGATGAGACCGGGAGATATATGTGTGTATAATCTGGGAGACTCACGCTCGGGGATGGGCACCAGCAGGATGAGACCTGGAGATATATGTGTGTATGATCTGGGAGACTCACGCTCGGAGATGGGCACCAGCGGGATGAGACCGGGAGATATATGTGTGTATAATCTGAGAGACTCACGCTCGGGGATGGGCACCAGCGGGATGAGACCTGGAGATATATGTGTGTATGATCTGGGAGACTCACGCTCGGGGATGGGCACCAGCGGGATGAGACCTGGAGATATATGTGTGTATGATCTGGGAGACTCACGCTCGGGGATGGGCACCAGCGGGATGAGACCTGGAGATATATGTGTGTATGATCTGGGAGACTCACGCTCGGAGATGGGCACCAGCGGGATGAGACCGGGAGATATATGTGTGTATAATCTGAGAGACTCACGCTCGGGGATGGGCACTAGCGGGATGAGACCTGGAGATATATGTGTGTATGATCTGGGAGACTCACGCTCGGGGATGGGCACCAGCGGGATGAGACCGGGAGATATATGTGTGTATGATCTGGGAGACTCACGCTCGGAGATGGGCACCAGCGGGATGAGACCGGGAGATATATGTGTGTATAATCTAGGAGACTCACGCTCGGGGATGGGCACCAGCGGGACGAGACCTGGAGATATATGTGTGTATGATCTGGGAGACTCACGCTCGGAGATGGGCACCAGCGGGATGAGACCTGGAGATATATGTGTGTATAATCTGGGAGACTCACGCTCGGGGATGGGCACCAGCGGGATGAGACCGGGAGATATATGTGTGTATAATCTGAGAGACTCACGCTCGGGGATGGGCACCAGCGGGATGAGACCTGGAGATATATGTGTGTATGATCTGGGAGACTCACGCTCGGGGATGGGCACCAGCGGGATGAGACCTGGAGATATATGTGTGTATGATCTGGGAGACTCACGCTCGGGGATGGGCACCAGCGGGATGAGACCTGGAGATATATGTGTGTATAATCTGGGAGACTCACGCTCGGGGATGGGCACCAGCGGGATGGTGGGGTGGTGATGGCGCAGTGGATAAGACACATGCCTTTGGTGTGAGAGACCCGGGTTCGAATCCACTGTGAGACACCAATGTGTCCCTGAGCAAGACACTTAACCCCTAGTTGCTCCAGAGGCGTGCGACCTCTGAAATATAGCAATTGTAAGTCGCTTTGGATAAAAGCGTCAGCTAAATGAATAAATGTAAATGTAAATGTGTATAATCTGGGAGACTCACGCTCGGGGATGGGCACCAGCGGGATGAGACCGGGAGATATATGTGTGTATGATCTGGGAGACTCACGCTCGGGGATGGGCACCAGCGGGATGAGACCTGGAGATATATGTGTGTATAATCTGAGAGACTCACGCTCGGGGATGGGCACCAGCGGGATGAGACCTGGAGATATATGTGTGTATAATCTGAGAGACTCACGCTCGGGGATGGGCACCAGCGGGATGAGACCTGGAGATATATGTGTGTATGATCTGGGAGACTCACGCTCGGGGATGGGCACCAGCGGGATGAGACCGGGAGATATATGTGTGTATGATCTGGGAGACTCACGCTCGGGGATGGGCACCAGCGGGATGAGACCGGGAGATATATGTGTGTATAATCTGAGAGACTCACGCTCGGGGATGGGCACCAGCGGGATGAGACCGGGAGATATATGTGTGTATGATCTGGGAGACTCACGCTCGGGGGTTGGGCACCAGCGGGATGAGACCTGGAGATATATGTGTGTATGATCTGGGAGACACACGCTCGGGGATGGGCACCAGCGGGATGAGATCTGGAGATATATGTGTGTATAATCTGGGAGACTGGTGCCCATCCCCGAGCAGGATGAGGCCTGGAGATATATGTGTGTATAATCTGGGAGACTCACGCTCAGGGATGGGCACCAGCGGGATGAGGCCTGGAGATATATGTGTGTATAATCTGGGAGACTCACGCTCGGGGATGGGCACCAGCGGGATGAGACCGGGAGATATATGTGTGTATAATCTGAGAGACTCACGCTCGGGGATGGGCACCAGCAGGATGAGGCCTGGAGATATATGTGTGTATAATCTGGGAGACTCACGCTCGGGGATGGGCACCAGCGGGATGAGACCTGGAGATATATGTGTGTATAATCTGGGAGACTCACGCTCGGGGATGGGCACCTGCGGGATGAGACCGGGAGATATATGTGTGTATGATCTGGGAGACTCACGCTCGGAGATGAGCACCAGCGGGATGAGACCTGGAGATATATGTGTGTATGATCTGGGAGACTCACGCTCGGGGATGGGCACCAGCGGGATGAGACCTGGAGATATATGTGTGTATGATCTGAGAGACTCACGCTCGGGGATGGGCACCAGCGGGATGAGACCTGGAGATATATGTGTGTATAATCTGGGAGACTCACGCTCGGGGATGGGCACCAGCGGGATGAGACCGGGAGATATATGTGTGTATAATCTGAGAGACTCACGCTCGGGGATGGGCACCAGCAGGATGAGGCCTGGAGATATATGTGTGTATAATCTGGGAGACTCACGCTCGGGGATGGGCACCAGCGGGATGAGACCTGGAGATATATGTGTGTATAATCTGGGAGACTCACGCTCGGGGATGGGCACCTGCGGGATGAGACCGGGAGATATATGTGTGTATGATCTGGGAGACTCACGCTCGGAGATGAGCACCAGCGGGATGAGACCTGGAGATATATGTGTGTATGATCTGGGAGACTCACGCTCGGGGATGGGCACCAGCGGGATGAGACCGGGAGATATACGTGTGTATAATCTGGGAGACTCACGCTCGGGGATGGGCACCAGCGGGATGAGACCGGGAGATATATGTGTGTATAATCTGAAAGACTCACGCTCGGGGATGGGCACCAGCGGGATGAGACCGGGAGATATATGTGTGTATAATCTGAAAGACTCACGCTCGGGGATGGGCACCAGCGGGATGAGACCGGGATATATATGTGTGTATAATCTGAGAGACTCACGCTCGGGGATGGGCACCAGGGGGATGAGACCTGGAGATATATGTGTGTATAATCTAGGAGACTCACGCTCGGGGATGGGCACCAGCGGGATGAGACCGGGATATATATGTGTGTATAATCTGAGAGACTCACGCTCGGGGATGGGCACCAGGGGGATGAGACCTGGAGATATATGTGTGTATAATCTGGGAGACTCACGCTCGGGGATGGGCACCAGCGGGATGAGACCTGGAGATATATGTGTGTATGATCTGGGAGACTCACGCTCGGGGATGGGCACCAGCGGGATGAAACCGGGAGATATATGTGTGTATAATCTGAGAGACTCACGCTCGGGGATGGGCACCAGCGGGATGAGACCTGGAGATATATGTGTGTATGATCTGGGAGACTCACGCTCGGGGATGGGCACCAGCGGGATGAGACCTGGAGATATATGTGTGTATGATCTGGGAGACTCACGCTCGGGGATGGGCACCAGCGGGATGAGACCTGGAGATATATGTGTGTATGATCTGGGAGACTCACGCTCGGAGATGGGCACCAGCGGGATGAGACCGGGAGATATATGTGTGTATAATCTGAGAGACTCACGCTCGGGGATGGGCACCAGCGGGATGAGACCTGGAGATATATGTGTGTATGATCTGGGAGACTCACGCTCGGGGATGGGCACCAGCGGGATGAGACCGGGAGATATATGTGTGTATGATCTGGGAGACTCACGCTCGGAGATGGGCACCAGCGGGATGAGACCTGGAGATATATGTGTGTATGATCTGGGAGACTCACGCTCGGGGATGGGCACCAGCGGGATGAGACCGGGAGATATATGTGTGTATAATCTAGGAGACTCACGCTCGGGGATGGGCACCAGCGGGACGAGACCTGGAGATATATGTGTGTATGATCTGGGAGACTCACGCTCGGAGATGGGCACCAGCGGGATGAGACCTGGAGATATATGTGTGTATAATCTGGGAGACTCACGCTCGGGGATGGGCACCAGCGGGATGAGACCGGGAGATATATGTGTGTATAATCTAGGAGACTCACGCTCGGGGATGGGCACCAGCGGGACGAGACCTGGAGATATATGTGTGTATGATCTGGGAGACTCACGCTCGGAGATGGGCACCAGCGGGATGAGACCTGGAGATATATGTGTGTATGATCTGGGAGACTCACGCTCGGAGATGGGCACCAGCGGGATGAGACCTGGAGATATATGTGTGTATAATCTGGGAGACTCACGCTCGGGGATGGGCACCAGCGGGATGAGACCTGGAGATATATGTGTGTATGATCTGGGAGACTCACGCTCGGGGATGGGCACCAGCGGGATGAGACCGGGAGATATATGTGTGTATAATCTGAGAGACTCACGCTCGGAGATGGGCACCAGCGGGATGAGACCTGGAGATATATGTGTGTATGATCTGGGAGACTCACGCTCGGAGATGGGCACCAGCGGGATGAGACCTGGAGATATATGTGTGTATGATCTGGGAGGCTCACGCTCGGGGATGGGCACCAGCGGGATGAGACCTGGAGATATATGTGTGTATGATCTGGGAGACTCACGCTCGGGGATGGGCACCAGCGGGATGAGACCTGGAGATATATGTGTGTATAATCTGGGAGACTCACGCTCGGGGATAGGCACCAGCGGGATGAGACCTGGAGATATATGTGTGTATAATCTGAGAGACTCACGCTCGGGGATGGGCACCAGCGGGATGAGACCGGGAGATATATGTGTGTATGATCTGGGAGACTCACGCTCGGGGATGGGCACCAGCGGGATGAGGCCTGGAGATATATGAGTGTATGATCTGGGAG
>JAPDVR010000025.1:402500-440000 GCA_026230005.1 Gila orcuttii
CGTAATTGAAAATTAGTCTGAAGTAATTGTTTTGTTTTTGTGTAGATTATGGTTCGGTAAAGTAAGTTAAGGCTTCAGCATACACCTTTTTGAGAAGTGAAATTATGTAGAATTATTATGGAATTGTGTATGAAGACCAAAATAAAATCTTGATGATGGTGATGATGATGATGATGATGAAGTCCTTTAAAAACATAAGCCCATTATAAACATAAACACATGACATACTGTATGTCTGAGTGAAATTTGATTTGACTGGATCAGGAAGAGTTGATTGCTATCATTAGTTCATAATAAAACATTATGAAGATGAGTCTCTATACGTGGACTGATAAAATATGCATAATAAGAGCATAATAATGTGCATTAAGAGAGTAAAGAGAGTCCATCATAAACCCATGTCAGCGGCTGGTCAGTCATTTCCGGCTCCATTAGTGCATGCTGGGATATCAGAGACACAACGAGTCTGACGCCACTGCGATTAATGAGGAATAGTGCATGCTGGGATATCAGAGACACAACGAGTCTGACGCCACTGCGATTAATGAGGAATAGTGCATGCTGGGATATCAGAGACACAACGAGTCTGACACCACTGCGATTAATGAGGAATAGTGCATGCTGGGATATCAGAGACACAACGAGTCTGACGCCACTGCAATTAATGAGGAATAGTGCATGCTGGGATATCAGAGACACAACGAGTCTGACGCCACTGCGATTAATGAGGAATAGTGCATGCTGGGATATCAGAGACACAACGAGTCTGACGCCACTGCGATTAATGAGGAATAGTGCATGCTGGGATATCAGAGATACAACGAGTCTGACGCCACTGCGATTAATGAGGAATAGTGCATGCTGGGATATCAGAGACACAACGAGTCTGACGCCACTGCGATTAATGAGGAATAGTGCATGCTGGGATATCAGAGACACAACGAGTCTGACGCCACTGCGATTAATGAGGAATAGTGCATGCTGGGATATCAGAGACACAAAGAGTCTGACGCCACTGCGATTAATGAGGAATAGTGCATGCTGGGATATCAGAGACACAACGAGTCTGACGCCAGTGCGATTAATGAGGAATAGTGCATGCTGGGATATCAGAGACACAACGAGTCTGACGCCACTGCGATTAATGAGGAATAGTGCATGCTGGGATATCAGAGACACAACGAGTCTGACGCCACTGCGATTAATGAGGAATAGTGCATGCTGGGATATCAGGGACACAACGAGTCTGACGCCACTGCGATTAATGAGGAATAGTGCATGCTGGGATATCAGAGACACAACTACTCTGACGCCACTGCGATTAATGAGGAATAGTGCATGCTGGGATATCAGAGACACAACGAGTCTGACGCCACTGCGATTAATGAGGAATAGTGCATGCTGGGATATCAGAGACACAACGAGTCTGACACCACTGCGATTAATGAGGAATAGTGCATGCTGGGATATCAGAGACACAACGAGTCTGACGCCACTGCGATTAATGAGGAATAGTGCATGCTGGGATATCAGAGACACAACTACTCTGACGCCACTGCGATTAATGAGGAATAGTGCATGCTGGGATATCAGAGACACAACGAGTCTGACGCCACTGCGATTAATGAGGAACAGTGCATGCTGGGATATCAGAGACACAACGAGTCTGACGCCACTGCGATTAATGAGGAATAGTGCATGCTGGGATATCAGAGACACAACTACTCTGACGCCACTGCGATTAATGAGGAATAGTGCATGCTGGGATATCAGAGACACAACGAGTCTGACGCCACTGCGATTAATGAGGAATAGTGCATGCTGGGATATCAGAGACACAACGAGTCTGACACCACTGCGATTAATGAGGAATAGTGCATGCTGGGATATCAGAGACACAACGAGTCTGACGCCACTGCGATTAATGAGGAATAGTGCATGCTGGGATATCAGGGACACAACGAGTCTGACGCCACTGCGATTAATGAGGAATAGTGCATGCTGGGATATCAGAGACACAACTACTCTGACGCCACTGCGATTAATGAGGAATAGTGCATGCTGGGATATCAGAGACACAACGAGTCTGACACCACTGCGATTAATGAGGAATAGTGCATGCTGGGATATCAGAGACACAACGAGTCTGACGCCACTGCAATTAATGAGGAATAGTGCATGCTGGGATATCAGAGACACAACGAGTCTGATGCCACTGCGATTAATGAGGAATAGTGCATGCTGGGATATCAGAGACACAACGAGTCTGATGCCACTGCGATTAATGAGGAATAGTGCATGCTGGGATATCAGAGACACAACGACTCTGACGCCATTGCGATTAATGAGGAACAGTGCATGCTGGGATATCAGAGACACAACGAGTCTGACGCCACTGCGATTAATGAGGAATAGTGCATGCTGGGATATCAGAGACACAACGAGTCTGACGCCACTGCGATTAATGAGGAATAGTGCATGCTGGGATATCAAAGACACACTCCACTGCGATTAATGAGGATTAAGAACTCATGAATAGTTTTTCCACTGTTGATTACTTTTAAAGTAAGTTGAACTAATGCTTCAACTAAAGCATTTCACGAGTTCACACTTACAAATAAGTCAGATAGAATAAATGCGTATTTGGCGTGCTGTCCGAGGAGAGGGCTCCGAGTTAGGTATTCGGCCCGAACCCAGAGCACTCCCCCCGTATTCCTGGCTGTGAAATAAATAAATAAGATAAGCCAAGACTGAGGAGTCGGGGTGGTGGAGGGATCCTGAAACTGTCAAGGAATGTTAGGTGAGTTGACAGAGTGAATATTTATATGCTCCTTCTCGTGCTGATAGGGTAGACATGGTAATTGTTTGATGACCAGTTGATTGGAATGATTATTTGAACATGCTCCTCCCGAACTTTGTTTATAAAACATCATTTAGCATCGATTAACGATCTCGCAGCTCACAGTAGGGCTAACTTTATCAGTTATTGTTAAAATCCAATCTCCCTCTGGAGAAAATCAATGGAGTTTCTACTTCCGGAAGCGACTGTTGCGCTCTCATTCATAATGTGCATATTTTGAGTGCTTGACGTTAATTGCATTATTTAAGTCACTTAAGCATGTTCATCGCAGAACATCTGAGATGATAAAAACATGACTAATGTTCTGGAAACGGGTTGTCAGTGATTTAGTGAGTGTATCCGGACAGATGGAGGAACTGAAACTCTTCTGATGTTAGTTTCAGGAATCTCCTGGCGTCTCGCTAATCAGATATGAATTATTCACGAGCGGGGAGTGTAATCTTCAGTTCTCTCGTGATTTGATGTTATTAACTCGTCCAGGCGTCAGACGGGTCGTTACGGTTCACTGATGTAAACACACACGTAAAACTGCCTGTTATCATACAGAACCTTCTAAAACCACCGTATGTGACCAAACAAACACGCATGTATTAATGACTCATCAAAACAAAGAAAAAATACATTTATATAAAGAAACTAAAGCATATTCTTATAAACATTATTAATTTTCATTGTGACATTTATTTGAATGCAAATTATGCAACCCCTGTCCCAATTATATTTTTTATATTAAAAAGCATAATTTGACTGGACTACCAATTATACTATAAAATTTAAAAAAGTATTATATACAGTAATATATACATATATACATACATATATATATATATATATATGAAAACTTATGCAAATAAAAAATAATTCAACATATAACCTATACTACCATATCAGTGATATTAAAGTCTTAGAGCGTTTGATTGACGCAGCTCTGTGTGTTCTGTAAACTGCATGCAGTCGCGCGGATGAAACACACACATCAAAGTCTCTCCAGGATCACTAAACGTCTGGAGAGCTCGCGGCTCCGAGGCTCGGATGGGAACGGGTGCAGGCGGTCAGGCCGGGAAAAGGAGACGCAAGAGAAAGCCGAGCAGACGCACTGTCATCTGTTTAAAGGACAAGTTCGGTATTTTACACTTGAAGCCCTGTTTTAAGATCGTTTCTGATGAAATAGAACGGTTAAGATTGAAATTTGGACAAATGCTGCTGTCCCGAGAATTTTTGGTTTCTTTGGTAGCACCCCCCCCCCCCCCACCTCCACAATGGTTTCATAGGGGCACTGGAACAATCATTCATAAAACGCATTAAACTTTAGTTTACAAAGACGTGAAACTCACCGAGTGGCCTGGGGTGTTCACTGATATGCTCACACAAAAATCGCTGCAAAAGATGCTTTCCAACAGGTGTTTTACCATTCGTTGTAAAACTGTGGACCTATTTTTCCAAACGCCTCACAACCGGACATTCTTCCGTTGAGAGCTTGAATAGACACTCCAGCTCAGTTGGTGGCGATAATACACCTTTGCCAATGTTTGGATAGCATAGCCTACGATACCGCGACTGGAAGACTACAGAAAGAATACAAACAACCCCATTTCCGTCTCTGGTTGCGGAGTAATAACGTACCTCACAGAACATCCAATACAAGTCAATAGAGTTGGACAAAAACTACGATAAAACCTGTTGGAAAGCATCTTTTGCAGCGATTTTTGTGAGCATATCAGTGAACACCCCAGACCACACTTTAAGTGTAAAATACCGAACTTGTCCTTTAATCTCCCCCACAATGCCCTGCTTCTTTATAAGAGAATCACTGTAACGTCTGTGAGATCTTCCCTGAACACAGAGCCGATTCTCCTCGCGATGTCCTATCGTCTCACAGCGTCTCCTAACCAGCACGCAATAGCTTTCCAGCAACTAGCAGTTTGTCGAAACATAATAAGTAATGTGACGGATATCATATTTTGGGATGATGTCAAGTGATATAAACCTCAGTAAATCACAGTGGAAACAAACAGTTCTTTAAGACGGACGGTTGAACTCACCTCCAAAGACTCCTGGGAAATCGGCACACACCGAGCAAACTGAAACACAAAACACCATTAGAAACATGCAATCTTTACATGTTCGGTGAGTTTTATTTTTTAAAACCAATATCTTAAAGAGTGACGGAAGTGTCCAGATTATCCTGGATTATAGCAAAATCATAATCACTCATATGTTAGTCAATATTGAGGTCAAGATCATGCACTGACTTTTATAAACATGCATTTATTGAACTGTTCAACAGAATTTTCTGTTTCACTTTTTTTCACTGAATTTTTTTATATAATTCAACCGAAAAACAAATTAAAATAAAAGGTCAAATAAATACAATGAAGCATCCCAGCACAATAATCATTTTATCTCCATTAACTTGTTTTCATTATCTTTGGAAGACTCAATCCTAATTGAGCATTAAGTCTGATTAAGCATGAGTCTCGGTGCAGATCCTCTCTGTGTCTCTTTATAAAGTAGCGACCGCTGATGTGTGTGTGAGATAGCGGCTGATCAGAGCGCTGATGTGTGTGTGAGACAGCGGCTGATCAGAGCGCTGATGTGTGTGTGAGACAGCGGCTGATCAGAGCGCTGATGTGTGTGTGAGACAGCGGCTGATCAGAGTGCTGATGTGTGTGTGAGATAGCGGCTGATCAGAGCGCTGATGTCCTCTGATCACTGGCCGTCTGCAGTAATACAGGACCCAGATCTGATTCAGCAGGTTTCAGTCGTACACTCACAGCGAGAGGAAGGTTATAGTATCATATACTCACAGCGAGAGGAAGGTTATAGTATTGTATACTCACAGCGAGAGGAAGGTTATAGTATGGTATACTCACAGCGAGAGGAAGGTTATAGTATGGTATACTCACAGCGAGAGGAAGGTTATAGTATGGTATACTCACAACGAGAGGAAGGTTATAGTATCGTATACTCACAGCGAGAGGAAGGTTATAACATCATATACTCACAGCGAGAGGAAGGTTATAGTATGGTATACTTACAGCGAGAGGAAGGTTATAACATCATATACTCACAGCGAGAGGAAGGTTATAGTATCGTATACTCACAGCGAGAAGAAGGTTATAACATCATATACTCACAGCGAGAGGAAGGTTATAGTATGGTATACTCACAGCGAGAGGAAGGTTATAGTATGGTATACTCACAGCGAGAGGAAGGTTATAGTATGGTATACTCACAGCGAGAGGAAGGTTATAGTATCGTATACTCACAGCGAGAGGAAGGTTATAACATCATATACTCACAGCGAGAGGAAGGTTATAGTATCGTATACTCACAGCGAGAGAAAGGTTATAGTATCGTATACTCACAGCGAGAGGAAGGTTATAGTATGGTATACTCACAGCGAGAGGAAGGTTATAGTATCGTATACTCACAGCGAGAGGAAGGTTATAGTATCGTATACTCACAGCGAGAGGAAGGTTATAGTATGGTATACTCACAGCGAGAGGAAGGTTATAACATCATATACTCACAGCGAGAGGAAGGTTATAACATCATATACTCACAGCGAGAGGAAGGTTATAACATCATATACTCACAGCGAGAGGAAGGTTATAGTATCGTATACTCACAGCGAGAGGAAGGTTATAACATCATATACTCACAGCGAGAGGAAGGTTATAGTATGGTATACTCACAGCGAGAGGAAGGTTATAACATCATATACTCACAGCGAGAGGAAGGTTATAGTATCGTATACTCACAGCGAGAGGAAGGTTATAGTATCGTATACTCACAGCGAGAGGAAGGTTATAACATCATATACTCACAGCGAGAGGAAGGTTATAGTATCGTATACTCACAGCGAGAGAAAGGTTATAGTATCGTATACTCACAGCGAGAGGAAGGTTATAGTATGGTATACTCACAGCGAGAGGAAGGTTATAGTATGGTATACTCACAGCGAGAGGAAGGTTATAGTATGGTATACTCACAGCGAGAGGAAGGTTATAGTATCGTATACTCACAGCGAGAGGAAGGTTATAACATCATATACTCACAGCGAGAGGAAGGTTATAATATCATATACACACAGCGAGAGGAAGGTTATAGTATGGTATACTCACAGCGAGAGGAAGGTTATAGAATTGTATACTCACAGCGAGAGGAAGGTTATAGTATCGTATACTCACAGCGAGAGGAAGGTTATAACATCATATACTCACAGCGAGAGGAAGGTTATAACATCATATACTCACAGCGAGAGGAAGGTTATAGTATGGTATACTCACAGCGAGAGGAAGGTTATAGTATGGTATACTCACAGCGAGAGGAAGGTTATAGTAAGGGTATACTCACAGCGAGAGGAAGGTTATAGTAAGGGTATACTCACAGCGAGAGGAAGGTTATAGTAAGGGTATACTCACAGTGAGAGGAAGGTTATAGTATGGTATACTCACAGCGAGAGGAAGGTTATAGTATGGTATACTCACAGCGAGAGGAAGGTTATAGTATGGTATACTCACAGCGAGAGGAAGGTTATAGTATGGTATACTCACAGCGAGAGGAAGGTTATAGTATGGTATACTCACAGCGAGAGGAAGGTTATAGTAAGGGTATACTCACAGTGAGAGGAAGGTTATAGTATGGTATACTCACAGCGAGAGGAAGGTTATAGTATGGTATACTCACAGCGAGAGGAAGGTTATAGTAAGGGTATACTCACAGTGAGAGGAAGGTTATAGTATGGTATACTCACAGCGAGAGGAAGGTTATAGTAAGGGTATACTCACAGCGAGAGGAAGGTTATAGTATGGTATACTCACAGCGAGAGGAAGGTTATAGTATGGTATACTCACAGCGAGAGGAAGGTTATAGTAAGGGTATACTCACAGTGAGAGGAAGGTTATAGTATGGTATACTCACAGCGAGAGGAAGGTTATAGTATGGTATACTCACAGCGAGAGGAAGGTTATAGTAAGGGTATACTCACAGCGAGAGGAAGGTTATAGTAAGGGTATACTCACAGCGAGAGGAAGGTTATAGTAAGGGTATACTCACAGCGAGAGGAAGGTTATAGTAAGGGTATACTCACAGTGAGAGGAAGGTTATAGTAAGGGTATACTCACAGTGAGAGGAAGGTTATAGTATGGAATACTCACAGCGAGAGCGGAGCGAGGTGGCGATCAGCAGTATAAGGGCCGTGCGGCTCATGGCTCCAGGGATCATGGCTTAAATCAGATCTTCAGACATCAGGAGCTGCTGGGATTCCCTGAGGAGCGAAACACAGATAATGAGATGAGCAGCGCCTGATATAGAGCAAATTCCTGATCTCCATCCTCTCAGCCACAGACTCTCAAATATGAATCCTAGAACTGAAAAGGCAGCTAGGTATTGTCATGCATAGAAACCCCCTTTAGACTCACTTAAACTGGTAAACTATACACTACACACACAGGAGTGTAGCACCAAACAGAGACTTCAGATGTCTCTGATGATCTCAATGTCTCAATCGCTCTCTGATTGGCTCACAGTAGAAGTCACTCCTCCTGCAACTTTCTTCCCCTCTCTCTTCCCTCCTTTCTTTTTTGATAAAACGATTTAGACTTCGTTTTATAGTGGGTTTTTTTCTTTTTCTATTTTTTTTTAATAGATTTTGTAAAATAAATTCTTTACATTTTTCCACAGACTCCAGTTTAAATACCACTGATCTAAACTATAGCCTTAACCAGACTGACCTCTCACCTGGTTAGTAGCTCAACTGATCAACCACGCAAACCAGCGAGGAGAAAATAATGACATATATTATGGTACATTTCTGCAGCAGACGGTCACATGATCATGATAATCAGCTGTTTAATATTCAAATCTCCTCACAATGACACACACAAGCTGCTTTCAATGCGGATTTGCACATGAATTGAATGAAAGGGAAATTATGAGCAAGAAGATCAGAGAGAGAGAGAGACACATGATCTCACTTATATCTGTTTCTCCTACAGACATGACATGTCAGATGTTTCTGATGATCTTACATGTGTCTCGTCTAGAGATCTCAATAATATCAAGCTCACTCTCAGTATTATGGAGACGCAAACGGATCAGTGCCAGAATCCATTAACTGTGACGAGCTCAAGCAGAGATATACTGTGGTATCTTTAGAGAGTACCATGGTACATTGTGTTTAGTCATCGATGTAACATAATATCAGTAAATGACATCATACTATTGATTGTTTATGCACAAACACGCATCCATCACTTGCTCCGGAATCATCACATGTTTCCACATTATTCCAGCGGATTGTTTCTGCTTCCTGATGGAGTCGCTGATGATTCCATTAGTGGCGGATGGGGATCTGTGCACTGGCAACACACACACACACACACACACACACACACACACCAGATCCTTCTCATACACACACCAATCATTCCATCATTATTTATTTGCCCTCATGTCACTTAAACCTGCAAGACTTTCTTTCTTCTAAAGATATTTTGAAGAACATTTGGAACAAACAACATTGAACCTCACTGACATTCATTTCATGAGTTCACACAAATAATTAGATTATAATTAGAATAATTAGCTGTCCAGGGGAAGGTTGCCCGAATCCAGAGGACTCCTCGTATATATACATATATATATACACAACCGTCATACATTTTATTCTTCAGGATTCTTTGATGAATAGAAAGTTGAAAAGAACAGCATTTATTTGAAATAGAATCTTTTGTAACATTATAAATGTCTTTACTGTCACTTTCGATAAGTTGAATGTGTCCTTGATCCCTGTAGTTTAATGTTTGTGCTGAATATCAATGCTAACTCGTGGCTCATAAACGCTCTTCTCCAGACGTCACGACCCACACCAGAAACTGACTGACCTTCATCCGAAGCTCAATGTTGTTTGCGTGTTGATTCAGCGTGTTCAAGTGCTTTGTGTTCAAACTCCACTGAATAAACAGCCAATTTCAGCTGAATAATAACAGCATTGAACAGGCAGGAACCAGCAGATCAATGAGAAATGCTTAGCTGAGGAAAACACACCAATACATGAGGTCAGGAATTATTATCGGTCACACACACACACACACACACACACACACACACAGCGCTGGACGTGACATCTTCATCCAGATCGTCACGTCACCGTCACAGAATAGACACATTCATGATTCTCCAGACAGACATGCTAATGTTGAGCATTTACAGCATACAACTGTACACACACATCCTTTTATTTGATTAATATTATATTATCAGCAAATACATTTTTAAAAAAAAATAAACTTTTAAGATCTGAAGTGCACATTTAATACAGATAGTGCACTTATTTTCACGAGGAAATTCTCACGTTAGATTACACTTTAACCACAAAGATTAATGTGATCATGAGCTGCACAAAGTCTACAGTATTCTCTCACACATTCACTAAACCAGAGTAACACTGCAGTTACACCATAGTAACACCACAGTAACACCACAGTAACACCGCAGTAACACACCGCAGTTACAACACAGTAACACCACAGTAACACCACAGTAACACCGCAGTTACACCACAGTAACACCGCAGTAACACCACAGTAACACCGCAGTAACACCACAGTAAGAAACACAGCAGAAACACCGCAGTAACACTGCAGAAACACCACAGTAACACCGCAGTAACACCGCAGTAACACCACAGTAAGAAACACAGCAGAAACACCGCAGTAACACTGCAGAAACACCACAGTAACACCGCAGTAACTCCACAGTAACACCGCAGTAACACCACAGTAACACCACAGAAAAACCACAGTAACACTGCAGTAACACCACAGTAACACCACAGCAACACCACAGTAACACCGCAGCAACACCGCAGTAACACCACAGTAACATAGGGGTGGGGGAAAAAATCGATTCTTAGATGCATCGCGATGCGGACGTGGATGATTCTGAATCGATTCACAAATGTCAAAAATCGATTTTCAAAAAAAATTTTTTTTTTTTTTAGATATATATTTATAATAACGTAATGTTGACGGAACGCAAAAGACGGAACTCTGAAGCGCGGAAGTGCAGTGCCCGGACCGTCTGTGGCGTGTGCACATAACAGAGAAGCGATGGCTGAGCGCGAAATCCAAACACCCTCCTCGTTAAAAGCTGACGTGTGGAAATATTTTGGCTTCTATGAAGTTGAAGGGGGAAAGGAGCTGGACAAGAGCCATACTAGTTGTAAGCTTTGTAGAATAAAACTAAAATATTTCGGAAACACGACAAATATGTGAAGCCATATGACACGTTTTCACCCAGAGGAGGAAAAACACTCGGCTTTGTGCTGCCTTGTCGAAAAATGCTAACGTTACCCAAGCGCGAATCGATCACAGAGAATGTTGATTCATTCTCTATTGTTTCCATAATGGTGTAAATCTCACAATATTATGACATCGTTATTTCATTTAAATTAGGGTAAGTGTATGAGGAGCATATTTTGATATTTTAAATGAACTAGCAATTATCACATTTGATATAACAAGTAAAAATGACATTATTATATGAAATACAATTATAATAAAATTTGAAGTTAAGTGTAAAGTATACTGTACTATTTTCATTTTTAAAACGGTGTGAAAAGTAAAAATTATCATCAAATATTCATCTTTGACCTGTCAAAGTTTCCTACAAGTCTCCACAGCAAGGATGCATAGATTTATGGGCGTGGTAAGCAGAAGGAAAATGAGTCTGCACATGCGCATAACCAGTAAGTAGCAGATCTCGATGGGTAGCATGAATCGTCAGAACGCTGGTCGTTGTTATATTATTAATTTACTACAAGTATGCTGCTAGTTCAGGCACACATTTATTTTCCTGTTGGTTCTTTGCAATGTTAATAAAATATATTGTACGTTAATTCTTTATTGGTCATTACTTTGTACTTTTAAAGCAAAGTATTTATATTCACACACACACACAAAAAGATTCAGATAATCGATAATCGCTTTAGCATCGAATCGCAGCCCTCTGAATCGTAATCGAATCGAATCGTGAGGTGCCTAGAGATTCCCACCCCTACAGTAACACCGCAGTAACTCCACAGTAACACCGCAGTAACTCCACAGTAACACCGCAGTAACTCCACAGTAACACCGCAGTAACACCACAGTAACACCGCAGTAACACCACAGTAACACCGCAGTAACTCCACAGTAACACCGCAGTAACTCCACAGTAACACCGCAGTAACTCCACAGTAACACCGCAGTAACTCCACAGTAACACCGCAGTAACTCCACAGTAACACCGCAGTAACGGTAAAGGTCCTTGCAAACAAAGAAGTCCGAAATCTTCCAGGCCAGAAGCGTCTGAGCTAGTGCGGACCAGGGCCAGTCGCGTTTCCACGGTCACTCCCGGGGCTTCCTCGGGGCCGACGGAGGAAGCCCAGCTCACACTGGCCCGACAGGGGAAACACGACTATTGTCCCCGAACTAACGCCAGAGTGGGACGGGCTGTATCTGAGATCAGGAGAGATCAGATTAACTGTGGGACACTGAAGAGAAACCCTGCTGTGAGCAACGGGACTCAACGCTCACGCTAATGACCCGTTCATCAGCAACGCCAGCGCTCACGTGCATGATGGGTAAAATAAAGTCAGGCTTTGATCAGGCCGCTCGCAACATCAACATCATCCCTGTATTATCCAAGTTAACAGAGTGTGTTAAAGATATAAAATATTGGATGACCTGTAATTATCTTCTATTAAATTCTTTTAATATTAATAATCGGACCAAAAACCTGTACACAGAATCTCTTAGAATATAATTTGCATTGGAAGGATGTACTGTAACTCCATCCTCTACAGTTAAAGACCCGGGAGTTATTAGACAGCCTCTTTCGAAAATCATATTTCATATGTGGTTTTTAAACAATTACAAACTTATATTACATTGATTTCAATAGTTGAGCCTCTTCAATCAGGATTATAGTCATGTGATAGCACTGGGACAGTGTTGGTCAAGGTGTTAAATGACATCTTTCTATCACTGGATAATGGAGGAGATGTTATGTCGATCTTACTTGATGATATCAAAAGCCACACTGAGATCAAGTAAGATTCCACAAGGGTCAGTCCTTGCTCCGTTATTTTGTTTTCACTTTATATGTTAACTCGGATCTATCTTCCGAAAATACCATGTAGTATTTCATGGCTATGCGGATGATACTCAGATTTATGTGCGTGTGAGACAGTCAAACACAAACTCAGTTGATGCTTTATTAGCATGTCTACAAGACATCATGGCCTGGATGGATGCACATTTTTTTAAGCTTAACAAAGAGAAAACCGAGGTAATTGTGTTCGGGCCTAGGAGTGATGCTGTCAATCTTTCAAATCAACACCATTGTCTGGTTTTATGAAATCCAGTGTGAAAAATCTGGGTTTTGTTTTGGACAGTAACTTAAAAAAGGATAGTCAAATAAATTCAGTTGTAAGAACCAGTTTTTTAAATTTACGTTTTTTTAGCAAGACAAAACCATTTTTATCAGTTCCAGATTGGTATTTTGGTATTTTTTATGGTATTGAAGCTAAATCACTAACCTGCTAACAGAAAGTCCAGAACGCAGCAGCTAGGATGATCAAGTTTGCCAAAAAATATGACTCTGTTACGCCGCATTTAATTTAATTGAAATAGCTGTCAGTAGGGTACAGAACTCTGTATAAGATTCTCATACTTGTTCTTAAGGCTCTTTATATCAGGCACACATGTCCATGTCCAACGTGTTGTCAGTATATACTCCCCCCAGATCCTTGAGATCGGAGAATCTGCATCTTCTATGTGTCAGCATAGGTCAAAATACAAACATAAGGGCGATAGAGCTTTCTCACGAGCGGGTCCAAAACTTTGGAATGATCTCCTTATCTCTATTAGACCAGCCAAACCACCAGCTACTGTCAGATTTAGGTTAGAATCACAGCTATGGGAAAACTCTCATAAAGGGGTTTCGATTGCAAATGTGTCTGTTTTATGTAGTTCTATGAACTGAATTGAATTAAGGTCACGGGTTCGATCCCCAAGGAAGGCATGAAGTAACAGCGTGTCCTAGTTCCTGCTCAAACTGACCCATTAGTCTGTGCGTTTGAGGCGTTTTGCTGTATTGTGTTCAACGTCTTTCAGAGAGCTGCAGATTTGGGTCACAGCTTTCATCGTCGCTCTGAACGAACACTACAGACGAAACGTCACCGAATCATCCAGGATCACTCCAGGTGAACATTAACACATCACAAATCTAACACACCAAATCAAGCACATCTAAACTATATTACACATTACGCACAGTGATGCTTCTGTCTAAAGACTCACCATCAACAAGAAGAAAAGAAGCTGGGAATCCTGGGGGAGTATGGAGTGATTTTCTTTTTATAGAGCAACTTTCATCACATTCCGCGTGTGCAGAAAACAGAAATCATCATGAAGAGACGCCAGTGTTTGACTTCAGATCAAAATATTCCTGCATGACAGATCAGGATTCTCAGAAAGAGAAACTGCATTCAGCTGAAAGAGTGCGTTATTGTAGATCACTGCAAATACACACGAAAACATGACATTAAATGAGCTCTCACATCTCATCAGCACACAGGGTCAAGGACACACACACACACAAACAAACACACTCACACACACAAAAACACACACACACACACACACACACACACACTCGTTACTCTGACACACTTGTTACTCTGAAACACTTGTTACTCTGAAACACTCGTTACTCTGAAACACTTGTTACTCTGAAACACTCGTTACTCTGAAACTCTCGTTACTCTGAAACACTCGTTACTCTGACACAATCGTTACTCTGACACACTCGTTACTCTGAAACACTCTTTACTCTGACACAATCGTTACTCTGACACACTCGTTACTCTGAAACACTCGTTACTCTGTGACACACTCACTCGTTACTCTGAAACACTTGTTACTCTGAAACACTCGTTACTCTGACACACTCGTTACTCTG
Source organism: Gila orcuttii (assembly GCA_026230005.1). Lineage (NCBI taxonomy): Eukaryota > Metazoa > Chordata > Actinopteri > Cypriniformes > Leuciscidae > Gila > Gila orcuttii. The sequence goes on from JAPDVR010000025.1 coordinate 417,373, forward strand.
ACACACTCGTTACTCTGAAACACTTGTTACTCTGAAACACTTGTTACTCTGAAACACTCGTTACTCTGACACACTCGTTACTCTGAAACACTTGTTACTCTGAAACACTCGTTACTCTGACACACTCGTTACTCTGAAACTCTCGTTACTCTGAAACACTCGTTACTCTGACACACTCGTTACTCTGACACACTCGTTACTCAGACACACTCGTTACTCAGACACACTCGTGACTCTGCCATTACTCTGACACACTCGCGACTCTGCCATTACTCTGACACACTCGCGACTCTGCCATTACTCTGACACACTCGCTACTCTGACACACTCGTTACTCTGACACACTCGCTACTCTGAAACACTCGTTACTCTGACACACTCGCTACTCTGAAACACTCGTTACTCTGACACACTCGTTACTCTGAAACACTCGTTACTCCGACACACTCGTTACTCTGACACACTCGTTACTCTGAAACACTTGTTACTCTGAAACACTCGTTACTCCGACACACTCGTTACTCTGACACACTTGTTACTCGACACACTCGTTACTCTGAAACACTCTTTACTCTGACACAATCGTTACTCTGACACACTCGTTACTCTGAAACACTCGTTACTCTGTGACACACTCACTCGTTACTCAGAAACACTTGTTACTCTGACACACTCGTTACTCTGACACACTCGTTACTCTGACACACTCGTTACTCTGACACACTCGTTACTCTGACACACTCGTTACTCTGACACACTCGTTACTCTGTGACACACTCGTTACTCTGTGAAACACTCGTTACTCTGTGACACACTCGTTACCGACACACCCGTTACTCTGAAACACCCGTAGCTCTGAAACGCTCGTTACTCTGACACACTCGTTACTCTGACACTCTGACACACTTGTTACTCTGAAACGCTCGTTACTCTGACACATTCGTTACTCTGACACTCTGACTGATCAAAGAATACTTCCTAAATTGTAACATCGCTGATTTGAAATAATATGTGTTGAAGATATTTCTCCAACACGCTCATTACTCAGAAACACTCGTTACTCCAACACACTTATCTCTGACTGATCACAGAAATGTAACATTGAAACAAGCATTTTCTGTAAAGACTGTATTGTAAAAAGCTCTATAGAAATAAACTTGAATCAAATCAGGCAGTTGAGATTTGCTATATAGTATAGAATATTGCTGAATGTAAATGTTAATGTACAGCATTTAAGGAGATATATAGTTGGACATATATAACCAACTTTATATAAAGGCTCTTCTAGCAGACGAACACAGGTTTAAATACGCACACGCATGTCGTGTGTGTTCAGCTGGTGTTGGTCGTAGAGTGAGTCAGATGTGGTGAAGAGTGTCCTTGAGGAATTAAGCATCATCTCCACAATGAGTCGTTCTTCAGGGCGCCGTGACTGTCACTGCTGTCTGACACACACACAGATGCGCTACTGTACGACAGAAAGAGCCATTCACCCGGCCAGACTTCATGAATCTGAACAATCACACATCGGAGTTTAAATGGAGTCTCAATGACCTGGTTTCACAGACAGTGCTTATATTAAGCCAGGATTAGGCCATTTAAGTCGTTTTTTAAACGTGCCTTAGAAAAGAACATTACTGGTGTGCATCTGGAGACAAAACAAACAGCTCAAACATGATGGGACTAGGCTTAAGCCTTGTCTGTGAGACCGGGCATAAATCACATGTGCTGCTCACACTTCTGTCTCAAAACACTCTCTCTGCTGAACTGTGTGTGAAATGAACAAACGTCTCTTCTAAATCTACTGAGAAATGCCAGTACATATTTGACTTGCGCATTTCATAATGATCTATAAATAATTTTGAGATCATCAGCATTAATGTGTCTGATCTGAAATATACCAAAAATAATATTAATAATGTAAATTAAAATTAAATGTAAAATATAATTAAAATAATATTGATAATATTTAAAATAATTAAAAATTTGTTAAAAGAATATTAATGTAACTTAAAATAAATTACATTTTACATAAAAGTATTGTTACAAATATGTTATTATTATTAATAATACTATTGTTAAAGAGGTCCGATTATGCTTTTTCAACTTTAGTAAGTGTGTAATGTTGCTGTCTGAGCACAAAAAAGATCTGCAAGGTTACAAAGCTCAAAGTCCAATCCAAAGGGAGATATTTTATTTTATTTAACAAAATCCACTTTCCAAGAACTACAACGAACAGTTCGTTTGGACTACAATCCGAATTTTGAAGTCATAATGTTCCTTATTTAAATAATCCCCGCCCACGGAACATGCAGAAAAGTAGATGAGGCCTGTTTGTTGTCAAAGAGACGCTGTATTTTCCATAACTCATTTATTTTAGAATGGCTAAAATTTAAAAACACTGTTCCTGAACATGATAATCCCGATGTTTGTCTGTACGCTGCACATTTTACAAAGAACAGCTTCCAGAACCACGATGCAAGCTATACGCACAAAAGCTCCTCCTGAAATAGAGCAGTTTCATTTTTTCCGGGATAATCTGTTGTTTGTGGATCACACTTGTAAGTGTGTCTTATTATTTGTAGTTGTGTTTTCTATAAACAGTTCCAATTATATGCTTTATGTAGTTGCTATGATGTAATTGAATGGCAAAGCTTTGCCTCCGCTCGCCTGCTAACTAACATTACAGTATTGATGTAGTGTTTACTGGAGCGTCTCTAAGACTGTTCACCGCTCTTAGGAAAATTAACTATGTTTTGTGATTGATTACTGTTTGTATTACCATAGTTTTCCGACAAATATCATGATTAAATGGTGGACAATATCGTACCTATAATGTACAAGAAAAACATAAGACTCTGAAACATCCTGTGAAAACTGTGCTTGCAAAGTCTGTGCATAAAAACCGTTCTGGGTGATTCTCTTGTTCGTTAACATTGTCAGGGTCTGAATCGGGTTTGAAATTGCTGTCATCCTTTATATTTACACTAGAGAAGAACTCTTGGTTATGGAGGGACGGGACATTTCCCGAACACACGCTAAGCTCTGCCAATCACAACACACTGGGCCAGATGACCAATCACAGCACATTTTGTGTTTCGGAAGGAGGGGCTTCATCGAAACCGGAACTGAAGCAAATTCTAGTACACCCCAAAAACAAAGTCAAAACTTCGTGAAAGGGCATAATAAGACCCCTTTAATTTCTATTGCAATATCAGCAGAAACATGTGCGATTCCTCAGGTGTTTTTCTCAGGAGAAACAGAAGCGGGGATGAGAACTTCACTAGTATACACACATCAGAGCGACACGAACACTGTCAAAAATCCGTACAGAAACGTGCTTCTGTCATGAGCGTCTGACTAATGCATTCTGGGTGTTTCTTCTGTGCTGTTCCCTCTTAATCTGCTCAGTGATTTATTAGTCTATAGATTAGTGTCTATTAAACAAGATTTCCAAAGGGACGGAGTAAATAAACACAGAATACAGAGAAAAAAGCTTGAAATAAGACCGACATCAACAGCATGAACACATTCAGCAAAGATAATCACAACGTGCAACATCACGAATGTCATCAAATGATGAAGTCTTGCATTCAACACCAGTATTTTACAGAGATTTTATCCAGATGTTTCAATTCAGAGTTTGAACTACTAAACAAAAGAAGCATTATATGTTACTGTTAAAACTTAATTTCTCTGTAGACAAATTGAGTGTGATTTTTACTTAAAATAGCAATATTAGCATGATCTGAAATCACTGAAGTGAGAGTCTGGCTTACACACACACACACACACACTGATGATACGAGACTGAGACTGAAGAAGCACATCGCTGTCACAGATAAAGACGTTATATAACGCCGTGATCCGTCCAGCACACACACTTCTCACACACACTGGATTCATATCAGTCTCTCAGAGTCAGTTTATTATCATAGCAGTCAAAATACCAGTTAGCGTTGGTAAAACCAGTACTCCTGTATGAGTGAAAACCCGACACACTTATGAAATGAAGGGGATGAAGACCTTTATACAGTACATGTGTGTGTTTCACACTCGTCTGACACTGAGCTTCTCTGTTCTCAGTGTTTTGTCTGATTGTTCTTCTTGCAAGAATAAATGCTTTTAAAGACACTTTGATTAATTGCTTTTTCAATTTCAACCTCACCGTTATTAAAGTTTATATTTTTCACAACAGATCATGTGACACTGAATTCAGCTTTGATCACAGGAATAAATTACATTGGTGAATGGTGTGTGTGTGTGTGTGTGTGTGTTCTTGGCTGTGTCGGACGCTTCTGACGAGCACATTGATGTGAAGTCATTAGTATTCGTGAAGCTGCAGGTCTCGGTGTTCTGGATCTGCTCAGGTTTTCCAGAATCATTCTTACAACGAAACAGAGACGAGAGCGTGAACTGGCCAGACCACACACATCTCACACACACTCAGACACCGGCCAGATCACACACATATCTCACACACACATCTCACACACACACACACACACACACGGGTCATTAACCAGTTCTGATTTGATGTTAGTTAACAGCTGTTAATTCTTCTGCTGTATTCCAGCTCATTAATCATGCTAATAATCATCTGTGACGAGCTCTTGCACAGACACCATGAGCTCAAACACAAAACATGGCTTTTCCTTTTTCATTATTCTGGATTTCATTTTAAAGGGTTCATTAAGAGTTCAACCATCAAAAACCCAGTCAAACCAACTCGATGTTTGTTTCAAAACAGCTTTACAGAAAATTAAACCGTTAGTTCAATAACATATGTAAACTCTGTCCTCGTTTACTCTCCCTCATGTCGCTCCAGACCCGTCAGACTTTCGTTCATCTTCAGAACACACATATTTTAATGGAATCTGAGAGATTCTGTCCCTCCTTTGACAGTCTACACAACTATCACTTTGACACTTTTGACAAAAGTTCATAAAGTTCAAGCATGTTTCCTCAAGAACCAGTGAGGTTCATTTATCAACTGTCCAGAGTTTAACTTTAGTTTATGCTAATAACCTTTGAGCCGTAAGAGCTAGAAACTCAATTCCTCTTCCCTCTGTCTCGTTGGCTCAAGACGAATGGATTTCCCGTCATGAAAATTTTCTTGCCATTTAGAATTTTCCGCTAAACCTACTTTCTCGAACTCCTCCTAGACCGTTTGCCTGATTTTCACGAAATTTAACCACATAGTCTTCAGAACATCAAACGTTTTTTGAATATGTGCAAACTAATTTTACGTAGCGTATGCAAAAATAGACACGAGGCTGTATCTCCGCAACGCTTTATCGTATTCAGACCAAACTTGGTATACGTCATCAGAAACAGGACCTGAGGCGACACGCTGCGTTTCGGCATGCCAAACTGATAAACAAAACCTGGTAGCACAGTAAACCTGGTACCATAGTAAACCTGGTACGGCAGTAAACCCGCAGTAAACCTGGTACCGCAGTAAACCTGGTACGGTACCACAGTAAACCTGGTACAGCAGTAAACCTGGTACCACAGTAAACCCGGTACGGCAGTAAACCTGGTACCACAGTAAACCTGGTACCACAGTAAACCTGGTACGGCAGTAAACCTGGCACGGCAGTAAACCTGGTACAGCAGTAAACCTGGTACGGCAGTAAACCTGGTACAGCAGTAAACCTGGTACGGCAGTAAACCTGGTACCGCATTAAACCTGGTACCGCAGTAAACCTGGTACCGCAGTAAACCTGGTAGCGCAGTAAACCTGGTACGGCAGTAAACCTGGTACCACAGTAAACCTGGTACTGCAGTAAACCTGGTAGCGCAGTAAACCTGGTACGGCAGTAAACCTGGTACGGCAGTAAACCTGGTACCACAGTAAACCTGGTACGGCAGTAAACCTGGTACAGCATTAAACCTGGTACGGCAGTAAACCTGGTACCGCATTAAACCTGGTACCGCAGTAAACCTGGTACTGCAGTAAACCTGGTAGCGCAGTAAACCTGGTACGGCAGTAAACCTGGTACGGCAGTAAACCTGGCACCACAGTAAACCTGGAACTGCAGTAAACCTGGTAGCGCAGTAAACCTGGTACGGCAGTAAACCTTTTACGGCAGTAAACCTGGTACCACAGTAAACCTGGTACGGCAGTAAACCTGGTACGGCAGTAAACCTGGTACCGCAGTAAACCTGGTACCACAGTAAACCTGGTACCGCAGTAAACCTGGTACCGCAGTAAACCTGGTACCACAGTAAACCTGGTACCGCAGTAAACCTGGTACGGTACCACAGTAAACCTGGTACAGCAGTAAACCTGGTACCACAGTAAACCCGGTACGGCAGTAAACCTGGTACCACAGTAAACCTGGTACCACAGTAAACCTGGTACGGCAGTAAACCTGGCACGGCAGTAAACCTGGTACAGCAGTAAACCTGGTACGGCAGTAAACCTGGTACAGCAGTAAACCTGGTACGGCAGTAAACCTGGTACCGCATTAAACCTGGTACCGCAGTAAACCTGGTACCGCAGTAAACCTGGTAGCGCAGTAAACCTGGTACGGCAGTAAACCTGGTACCACAGTAAACCTGGTACTGCAGTAAACCTGGTAGCGCAGTAAACCTGGTACGGCAGTAAACCTGGTACGGCAGTAAACCTGGTACCACAGTAAACCTGGTACGGCAGTAAACCTGGTACAGCATTAAACCTGGTACGGCAGTAAACCTGGTACCGCATTAAACCTGGTACCGCAGTAAACCTGGTACTGCAGTAAACCTGGTAGCGCAGTAAACCTGGTACGGCAGTAAACCTGGTACGGCAGTAAACCTGGCACCACAGTAAACCTGGAACTGCAGTAAACCTGGTAGCGCAGTAAACCTGGTACGGCAGTAAACCTGTTACGGCAGTAAACCTGGTACCACAGTAAACCTGGTACGGCAGTAAACCTGGTACGGCAGTAAACCTGGTACCGCAGTAAACCTGGTACCACAGTAAACCTGGTACCGCAGTAAACCTGGTACCGCAGTAAACCTGGTACCACAGTAAACCTGGTACCGCAGTAAACCTGGTGACGCAGTAAACCTGGTACGGCAGTAAAAGTAAACCTGGTACCAAAGTAAACCTGGTACCGCAGTAAACCTGGTACCACAGTCAGGGCCGTTTGAAGGAATTTGGGGGCCCCAAGCAAAATGGACATGGAGGCCCCCCCAACTCCCGACCCGACCCCCCGCACGCACGCACGCACGCAAAGCCTACAGAAACCACAGCATAGCCATAAAGTTTAAGTTAACCCACACTTTATATATATAAAAAAGCTTTACAGTGCAAATACTGCTGTTGCATATACTGTGCATGAATAAAAAATGTTTACAGTGCAAATACATAAAAATCATGTTCCTCTTTTTGGTTAAATAATGTTTATAGATGGGTAAGGTTAAAAGTATTTATTAAGTAAAAAGACTGTTTGCTAACAGTTAAATTACAATTAACTAAAGATTAAATAACTAACAATTTACCATCTATTAATGATGGTTATTATTAAGTGTTACCGAAAACTTAAAGATATGTTAGCATTTCCATATTTTGATATTAGAAGGGAACAGTGTTGTGCAAGTTACTTCCAAACTGTAATACATTATATATTACTTGTTACTGTTATTTAAAAGTAATTCATTACCTTACAATATTACTGTCTCAGAATTGTAATGCGTTACATTACTCCTGTATTACTTTTGAGTTACTTTCACCAAAATAACTATACAGAAGTAGAACTTAACATTCTAAAATGACTAGGGCTGTAACGATATGCGATATGAAACCGAAATCGCGACACTCAGATCCACGAACCTGCAGAATCGCGACACACCCCTTCCAAGAGTTATCCATACCATCCAGATCCAATGCTACCACATCTTTAAATTACTATTAGTATTATTTGAAGTTAACTTAACATTATAAAATACGTAGACCTACACCACAAAACTAGTTGAGGATAAATTATTTAAAATTTGGGAATTCCAGCGTTATGGACATGACATTTGCAGTCAAAACTTGAAATATAAATTCTCAGAAAATGCATTAATACCAAACTATTGAAACGTCTGTTTATCCATAGGCTCCTCCCTGAAAGGAGTCCAGACATTAGAAAAATATCAGTCTACACATGCTTTTTATATTTAATATCAGGGAAATAGACAGTCATGCGTGACAAAAAAAATCTTTAACTTTTAGGAGGCAACGATTTTTGAATTACACTGCGCAAATCGGATGAAGAAGGGTTGGCTCTCCACAGAAGATAAAATATTCATTTTATTTTATTTTTCGTGTTGGCATTTATGAGGAAAAAACAATGTTACAGACGTGACAGTTCTCCGTTATGGACGCGACCGCTCTGAATCGGCACTAAAAGACTGCTTTAAAACATTCACAGAGACCTTACACAGAAGACACAAAGCCTTTCTTTAAAGTGAATTTCGTTTTGTATTAATTGTATCTTAATTTTAATCAATGTTTCATCAACCAATTGCCTGGATTTAATAAATAAGTAGGCTAAATATAGCAGACAATTATAGATAATCACAACACGGAGGTGCCGGCGTGTGAACTGGAGCGCGTCTCATAAATGAACCGAAACTCAGCGTATAAGGTAGCCTATTCACGGACCTGAAAAATATATCTATATTAAAATGTCTACTTGTAACCAGAACAATTCAAAACGAAAGAAAACAGACTGCTGTCTGCTTATGAAATGAAATGTGCATTTCTCTCTGGTGCATTCACTAGCCTACTGCGAAGATCGCGAGTCAGCATCGTCAACTTCATCTTGACTTTATTAATAAACAATTAAAATGTCTCCTTGCTATATTTGACATATTCATAATCATTGCTTTTGCCGGTTCTTTGTGACAGCTTTTAGGTGATTTATCGGCAGCGCCGCCGCCCTTACATGAACGCGTCACCACCGCATCAAAAACACGATTGCGTGATGAAAACATGAAAAATACCACATAAACAGACTAACTGTTTAGAAAGAAAACACAGAACGAATAGCCTAATGCGCATACGTCCATCTCGCGAATGTATAGTCTTCTTCATGCCATCTTCTCCGCTCCGCTTTTCCACTGGCCAGCGCGAGCACAGAGGCCGAAATCATACCTCACGGCACTCCTGTAAAAAATAAATCGCTATACAAATATATCAGACGCTGCCATTTAGTCTTTATTTACAGACTTGGACACCACACGCGGCTATTGACTGACCACGAACAGGTAATTTAGCCTACTTGCATTTTTCATTCGTTAATGTCTCGCGGTCTTGCTGTTTTTTTTTTGTTTGTTTTACAATTAAAACTAAAAGTCTGTTGTAACGCAAGCCTTACTGAACATGTACCGAGTAAAATATTACTGAAAATTGATTAGTAATGCCTTACACTACTGCGTTACAGCAAAAAGTAATATGTTACTGTAATGCATTACTTTTGTAACGCGTTACTCCCAACACTGGAAGGGAAGGGATGCAGCTGCTTTCACTACCAATGCTTAAAAACATCCCAAGCTAATGTTTGATGCACGGAATTTATTGTGTGGTTTTCCTAACCCCCATTGGTAAATAGATTATCACGGTGGAATAGTTAGTATAGCATGCTATGCCACTTTCATCAAAACCTATTACAAAGCTATAGAAATGTCATGTAATTAAATACGATAAACAGTGATTCTGGAACAGATCTACGTCTTCCTTATCCCGTTAAAAAACATATTACAGTATGTAACCATATTCCGTCCGTTCAAAAAAAAGTTGCACTAACTGTTCGTTACAAGCAGCATTTGCCGTCAGGCAGGTAGCTAACATAAACATGTTTTTGCTAGCCTACCTGCTGCAAAATTACACCATTTGTACAAGACAAGTAGAGCTATTTTAATAAAATATCACAGGTCACGATCAGCCATCATTTCATTCATTCCGGCTCCAACACAACACCACGAAGCCTGGGTGGTTCCGCGGAAGCCGCGAGCCAGGACAAGAATCTTTTCGCCCCTCCCGGTTTTCGAGATCTCCACTCAGAACAGCTTCTCCCCTCTTCGCGAAACGGAACGCGATGCTGTGATCATCGGCGATTCCACCGTCCGACACGTCCACGCTACGTTAGGTAAAAGTAAGGTGCACAGTCACTGCTTTCCTGGTGCTCGTGTTCTCGATATCACTGCGCGGGTAACTGAGATCTTGAACGGTGACGAGCGCGTCGGAGCTGTTGTGCTGCACGCGGGAGCTAACGACATTAGGCTGCGACAGACGGAGGTTCTGAAGAAAGACTTCAGGAGCCTTATCGATACGGTACGCAGCACATCGCCTGAAACATCGATTATTGTGTCTGGACCGCTTCCTACGTACCGACGAGGGCATGAAAAGTTCAGTAGATTATTTGCGCTAAATGAATGGTTATTGTCATGGTACAATGAGCAGAAACTGATTTTTGTAAATAATTGGAATCTGTTTTGGGAGCGACCAAGGCTCTTCCGCGCTGATGGCTTGCACCCAAGTAGAATCGGGGCAGATCTTCTGTCGGATAACATCTCCAAGATGTTAAATACCATTTGACTAGTAACCAAAAATCCAAATCACAGTCTCTACTGCACCAATTTAATTGATATTAATACTAGTGTAGAACATTGCATAGAAACTGTGTCTATTCCTCGTTTACTAAGATCAAATAATAAATCTACTGCGGGATCTAGAAAAAATCTAATTGTTATTAAAACAAAAAAATCTCGCTATTAGTGAACAAAAACAATTTCTAAAGCTAGGTCTTCTAAACATTAGATCGCTCACACCTAAGGCGGTTATTGTAAATGAAATGGTCACAGATAATAATTTCGATGTTCTGTGCCTTACTGAAACCTGGCTTAAACCAAATGATTATTTCGGTCTAAATGAGTCTACTCCACCAGGATACTGTTATAAGCATGAGCCCCGTCTGATCGGTCGTGGCGGCGGTGTTGCAACAATCTACAGAGATATCCTTAATGTTACTCAGAAAACTCGTCATAGGTTTAATTCGTTTGAAGTGCTAAATGTTACGCTCTTCGATGTAAGAAAAAAATCCCTATTATCTCTAGCATTGGCTACCGTATATAGACCTCCAGGGCCTTACGCCAATTTCTTAAAAGAGTTTGCTGACTTTCTATCAGATCTTAGCATTAATTATAGATAAAGCATTAATTGTTGGAGATTTTAACATACACGTAGATAATTTAAATGATGCGTTAGGGGCTGCGTTTACAGATTTATTAAACTCCTTCGGGGTCAAGCAAAACGTCACCGGACCAACTCATCGTCTTAATCATACACTCGATTTAATTATATCATATGGAACCGATCCAACCGATATAGATATCATTCCACAAAGTGATGATGTCACTGACCACTACTTGGTAACTTGCATATTACGCACTGCTGTAATATGTCATGCTGCGCCACGTTATCGACCAGGTAGAACAATTCGTCCATCCACCATAGATCATTTCTCAAATAGCTTATCTGGTCTGTCTCAGTTGCTGCCTGAACCCAAACAAACAGATGAATTAGACGAACTAACTAGCACTATGAGCACCATTCTCTCTAGAACATTGGATATTGTTGCACCCATTAGATTAAAAAAGGTCAGAGAAAAAAGTATAGCACCATGGTACAATAATACTACGTATGTTTTAAAGAGAGAAACCCGTAATTTAGAGCGTAAATGGAAAAAAACTATAGAATCGCGTGGAAAGACAGTATGTCACTTTATAAAAAGGCACTTAAAACGGCCAGGGCTGAGCACCTCAGCAAATTAATAGAAAACAACCGAAATAATCCAAGGTTTTTATTTAATACCGTGGCTAGACTAACAAATAAACAGACGTCGTCTGAACAAAATACCTCGTTACAGTTTAGTAGTAATGATTTCATGAACTTCTTCACTGAGAAAATTGAAAGCATCAGAATCAAAATCGTAAACGTTCGATCTTTGCTCGCGCCTTATAATTCAGCCGCAATTATCACCCCGCAAGAACAATTACAATGCTTTACAACCATAGATCAAAAAGAGTTAAATAAACTTATCACTTCATCTAAAACAACAACATGTTTATTAGATCCTATACCAACTGAATTACTGAAAGAAGTGTTACCTATAGTGGAAGAGCCTCTTCTCAATATTATTAACTCATCTTTATCTTTTTGTCATGTTCCAAGAACGTTCAAGCGGGCAGTTATAAAACCTCTTATTAAGAAACCACAATTAGATCCAAATAACCTAGCAAATTACAGACCCATTTCGAATCTTCCATTTATGTCAAGATTCGAAGTGGTGATGGCGCAGTGGGTAAGACACATGCCTTTGGTGTGAGAGACCCGGGTTCGAATCCACTGTGAGACACCAATGTGTCCCTGAGCAAGACACTTAACCCCTAGTTGCTCCAGAGGCGTGCGACCTCTGAAATATAGCAATTGTAAGTCGCTTTGGATAAAAGCGTCAGCTAAATGAATAAATGTAAATGTAAATGTCAAAAATATTAGAAAAAGTTGTGTCCGCTCAACTCTGCTCTTTCTTGCAAGAAAACGACATCTATGAAAAGTTTCAGTCTGGATTCAGGCCACATCATAGCACTGAAACTGCGCTTGTTAGAATCACAAATGATTTACTTTTAGCTTCGGACCAAGGCTGTATCTCAGTACTAGTTTTACTTGATCTTAGTGCTGCGTTCGATACTATAGATCACACAATACTCTTAGATCGACTACAAAATTACACTGGTGTTCAAGGACAAGCATTAAGCTGGTTCAGGTCATACTTATCTGACCGCTACCATTTCGTCTACTTAAATGGAGAAAAATCGATTATAACTTCGGCAAACTATGGAGTGCCGCAGGGATCTGTGTTAGGCCCTTTATTATTCTCAATATATATGCTGACACTTGGTAATATTCTAAGGAAACATGGAATTAGTTTCCATTGTTACGCTGATGACAATCAAATATATATTTCATCACGGCCAGATGAATACGCTAAATTATCCAAATTGACAGTTTGTGTTAAAGATATAAAAGATTGGATGACGCGTAATTTTCTTTTATTAAATCCAGACAAGACAGAGGTAATACTTATCGGTTCTAAAAACCGTCCACAAAACCTTTCACAGCACGACTTTAACATAGTAGGATGCCCTGTTACTTTATCCGCTACAGTAAAAGACCTGGGTGTTACACTAGACTGCAACCTGTCTTTTGAAAAGCATATTTCATATGTTACAAAAACTGCCTTTTTCCACCTTAGAAACATTGCTAAGCTACGTAATATGCTATCAGTCTCTGATGCAGAAAAGTTAGTTCATGCATTCATGACCTCGAGACTAGATTACTGTAATGCTTTATTAGCTGGTTGTCCTGCATCTTCAATAAACAAGCTACAGTTAGTCCAAAATGCAGCCGCTAGAGTTCTTACTAGATCAAGAAAATATGATCATATAACACCGATTTTATCATCACTTCATTGGTTACCTATAAAGTTCCGTATTAAATACAAGGTATTGCTTTTGACTTATAAAGCTCTAAATGGTTTAGCTCCAGTCTATTTAACGGATCTTCTATCGCCTTACAATCCATCACGCTCTTTAAGATCACTAAATTCGAGGCTTCTGGTCATTCCTAGGATATCCAGATCCACCAAAGGAGGCAGAGCATTTTCACATTTAGCTCCGAAGCTCTGGAATAGCCTTCCTGATATTGTTCGTAGCTCAGACTCGCTCTCCCAGTTTAAAACTAGACTGAAGACGCATCTATTTAGCCAGGCATTCATATAAATTTTTTATCTTACAGTTACTGTAAATTCGGCCTCTAGTTCATAAACGCCAGAGGAGAACTGGCCCCCGACTGAGCCTGGGTTCTCCCAAGGTTTTTTTTTCTCCATTGGGTCATCTGATGGGCTGTTAGGACACCATTAGGTCACTGGATGGAGTTTTTCGGTTCCTTGCCACTGTTGCCTTTGGCTTGCTCAGTTGGGGATATTCAAATTAATTAACCAATCATACCATTGATCAGCTCTACCAAACTTGGATGTCTTTTTTCCAGTAATAAACAAACATTGTTAAGTTGTTTTGATTGATACTGTGAAGCAGCTTTGATACAATCTGTATTGTGAAAAGCGCTATATAAATATATTTGACTTGACTTGACTATTTTATCCAGTGTAATTTATCACTTAGCCTACCACTATCTTGTTTTTTCTTATCCTCCTCTTCCTTTCTCTTCTTTCTTTTTTGGCTTCCTGAAGCATAATTCCGCTTCATGATGACTGTCGAGGAGGTTTGTATTTTGCCGGCAGCAGAGATCACATGGTTGGCTGGCTGCTGTCAGCGACTACTGAGAGGGGCCCCCTTGAGGGGGATCCCGATAACAGTGTCATTGCACTTTACTGCATTGACTATCAAAGGGGCGCTCGGTTTGTCGTAGGGTTGAACGATTAACTGCATTTGCGATAATATCGCAGTATGATGAAATGCGATTTTGTAACCGCAAAAGCTGCGATTACACTGGTCACGTGACACGCGAGAGAAAAGCAGTCTGCAGATCAAGCATCAAGTTGGCACGCTACGCATAGGAATACAGGAAATAACAGTTTATTTTTTATGTATGTGATATTGTGTTATTTATTCTCTCTCCAACAATTCTGGATCGATTCAGAGAATTTCAGAATCGAGTCTGAGTTTAGTTTTTAAACACAGATGCGTGATGACGCTGCGCGTGCTTTAGAAACAACCGTATTCTGCTTGCTTCTAATTTCTCTCTCTCTCTCTCTCTCTCACACACACACACACACACACACACGACACCGCTCGAACCGTCCGAAAAATAAGCTTTCATAAAGTTCGGGGTTTAAGCGAATTACAAGGACAGTCGCAGGCTTCATTGCACAGGTTTTGCCACTTTGATGTTACTCTTGCAGTGCGCGGTCTTGGCCGCCGGAATTTTCCTTACAAATGCTCCACAAAGGCATTATTTATGTATTTTGGAATGCAGTTGGCTTATATATTAAAAATATGAAAATCACTGAGAAAGCTGCTTTCATTTTAAAATACTTGCGTGCGCTTTGTGAAGAGTGCTCGTGCATGCGGCTGTGAGCGACTCATTGGTTAAATGTACTTGCATCTCAAAATGCTTTTGACGCGAAATTAATTGTAAACACGGTCAGTTATATCTTAAACCAACAAGACAAACCACATTTACAATTTCAAAAGAGATATGTGCATTAGTGTGAATGCAGCTTATCGTATAGGGGGAAAATCACTCCAGCTCTTGAATGGAAAACGTTCAGACAGCCTACTTTTAAATACTGAAAGCACTCTTTGTTTATTGCTTGTAATGTTTTTTTTTTTTGTTTCTCTTTATTTACTAGCTTTTATATTTTGAAGCTATATTAGTTTATAGCCTATTTAAAATTCTTAACATGTAATTGGTTTAATTAAATGTGTTTATATTTATATATATATATATATATATATATATATATATATATATATATATATATATATATATATATTTAAAGTATGTATATTTACACATGTAATTAAATACATATTTTAAGTGTTATTAAGATTAATTAATAAGAAAAAAATTAGATCGGATCATGAGCTGCCTAAAGATTCCCATCCCTACTGTACAATGATTTATTGCTTGTCTTTGTCGACTAATACAGAAGGTAAAGAACTTAAAGTAATCGCATATTAAATCGCAATCGCAATATTGGTTAAAAAAATCGCAATTAGATTATTTTCCATAATCGTTCAGCCCTAGTTTGTCGTTGCATTTTATTCTTAACCAATCGTTGTCTTGGGGCCCCAGGCCAGCTCGGGGCCCCAAGCAATTGCTTGGTTTGCTTGCCTTGTTGCGACGGGCCTGACCACAGTAAACCTGGTACCGCAGTAAACCTGGTACGGCAGTGTGGCGAACAGGACGAGGCCGAGGGACGTGAGAGAACGGCGCGAGGCCGGTGGTGTGAGGCACACCGGTCTCGCATCTCTCACGAAGGAGCGGAAGCATAAAGGAGAAGCGACGACGTGGATGATCGAGAGAGGAACAGGCCTGTGTTATGTTTTTATTTTCGGTAGCCAGCAGTCGTCCACGAGGGGCTGCTGGCGGTTCTTTTTGGTTTGTTTGTTTTATTTTAAATAAAGTACTTTTGATTGTTCGCCGGTTCCCGCCTCCTTCTTCCCTGAACCTTAAACTGCGTTACACTGTTGCCGAAACCCGGGAAGAGGGAGGAACGCGCTGTCCTCGCCGCTGTGGGGAATGCCATCGAGCATGGTCGCAGAGTCGCCGCCGCTCGCCGTGGGCCGGAGCCTGCTACCGTCCGCCAGTGAAGGGGAGGAGCAGGGAGCGGGGAACTCCTGCCGGCTGCACAAAACCGGAGGAGCCGTCGCCGTCCACCAGGTGTCGCTCATTAACACTCGCACCACCGGCCTCGCTCCGTTCTCTCACGTCCCTCGGCCTCGTCCTGTTCCAGGGATCGCCGCCGGTCTCGCATCTCTCACGGAGGAGCGACGACGTGGATGATCAAGAGAGGAACAGGCCTGTGTTTTGTTTGTGTTTGATTTTTATTTAAATCAATAAACCTGGTAAACCAGTAAACCTGGTAAACCAGTAAACCTGGTACCGCAGTAAACACAGGCTGTGGAACAGTGAAGACGGAGTTTGATGTGAAGCCGCGAGTGTTTCTGCTCTTCTTCAGTAATGGGTTTGACCACTTCAATACATTTACACTCTCCATCGCAGAGGAAGCCATCGATCCGGAAACACTTAAGCCGCTCAGGCCGGAGAACACGCTATCTTTACACTCTCAGAGACTCTTCCACTGTCCTTGAACCACAGCAGGTCAAAGAGCAGAAAACAAGGCCAGCAGCTTCATCTGACACACACACACACACACTCACTGAGAGACATAAATCGTCAGATATAAACCCTCACACTCACATCAGTTCATCAACGTTTTACAGACGACACTCATCACAATCTCAGATAACAGTGAACGTTCTCAGAAGGTTCCACTAACGTTAATAGAACGTTCGTTCAAAGTTATCTGGTCTTTAAAAATGTTCTCAAAACGTTAGCACAAAACATTATTTATACATCGTTCATAAAACACTTTTTCCTAGTTGGACGTTAAGATTTTGTAAATGTTACTACTTGCTCCAGAACGTTCAGAGAACATTCAAAAGTAACGTTTGAAGAATGAGGAAATGGAAAGTTCCC
The DNA here is from genome assembly GCA_026230005.1 of Gila orcuttii. Classification (NCBI taxonomy): domain Eukaryota; kingdom Metazoa; phylum Chordata; class Actinopteri; order Cypriniformes; family Leuciscidae; genus Gila; species Gila orcuttii. The sequence goes on from JAPDVR010000025.1 coordinate 434,633, forward strand.
TTAACCAATAAAAAATGTTGGTAACACTTTATTTTACAGTGTTCTTGTTACATGTACTTACCATAAAATAATAGTAAATTATGCATAATTACATGCAACTTACACTCAACCAAACCCAAATCCCACCCTTACCGTATAGTAAGAACATGAAGTTAATAATTATTACTCAGTACTTAAATATATAATTAAAGTGTAACAATGACACCTTAAAATAAAGTGTAACCAAAATGTTTTTAAAATTTCGATGTTTTGAACGTTCAGAAATACCGTTTTCATAACGTAATGTAACGTATCAAGCGTTGTTGATGTGTTATCTGGGAACGTCACTGATGTGTGTTTGATGATCTCTGTTTAACTGAGTCTGTATCTCACACTGATCGAGCGGATCCTCTCTAATTGACTTCTAAATGAGGCTCTCCCTTCAGGCCTCCGTCACGCTAAAAATACCTTCAATATCACAGAGAAATGAGCCAGTTTCCACTGAAGATCTGAGCATGTGCTGGGATCAGAACCTGAAGATCATGAGGAACATCTGAGCAACATCTGAGGAACATCTGAGGAACATCTGAGCAACATCTGAGGAACATCTGAGGAACATCTGAGCAACATCTGAGCAACATCTGAGCAACATCTGAGGAACATCTGAGGAACATCTGAGCAACATCTGAGCAACATCTGAGGAACATCTGAGCAACATCTGAGCAACATCTGAGGAACATCTGAGGAACATCTGAGCAACATCTGAGGAACATCTGAGGAACATCTGAGCAACATTTGAGCAACATCTGAGCAACATCTGAGCAACATCTGAGGAACATCTGAGGAACATCTGAGCAACATTTGAGCAACATCTGAGCAACATCTGAGGAACATCTGAGGAGAAAATACAACTGCTAACCGACTAGTTTGTCAAGTCAGAATAAACTCCCTTCTGGACATATTAGTCAAGTCAGGTAACAAACTAAAGCTGAACACACTCACACACACACACACACACACACACACACACACGATGCCATGACCTCTGACCTTTGGCGACATCATCCCGACCTCTGACCTACACCGATAGCATCACTTTCTGATTTGAGAGCAGCAGGTTGAAGAAGGCACATCGAGATGCCAGAACATCATTGAACAAACACCCTAGCAACTATGCACAAGACCTAGCAACCACGAGTTCAGCACAGGCTAGAGCTCTTACACACACACACACACTTCAAAAAACACAAACACAGTTTGATCTAATCAGTGTTGTTTTTTGTTTAATCACACACTCTCTCACACACACACTTTTCAATTAAACCACAGCGGTGTGTGTGTGTGTGTGTGTGTAAGTGTGTGTCTAATCCTTCCATTCCATTAGTGAGTATTGATCCGGCCGCTGGAAAACGCTGACTAATCTGCAAGAGCTGTGTGTGTGTGTGTGTCTTTGTGTGTGTGTGTGTGTGTGCGCGTGTGTTGAACATGACACTGTCACACTCACACAGATTAAACTGTTTAAGTGTTTCTACATTATGAGTCTGTGTCCTGTTACGTGCCTCAAGGAGAATATTGTGTGAGTGTGTGTGTTAGAGACAGAGAGAGTGTGCGTGTGTGTGTGTGTGTGTGTGTGTGTGTGTGTGTGTGTGTGTGTGTGTGTGAGACAGTAAATGCGCATCGCTTCAGTTCGTCTCCTAGCTGCTCATTAAATGCCAGCGCTGTCAATCAAACTCAAGTGGCTTTATTGTCATACGTGCGTGAGTAAGTGTGTGTGTGTGTTGTGCGGAGCGAGTGGTTGTGTGTGTGTGTGTGTGTGTGTGTCATGCGGAGCGAGTGATTGTGTGTGTGTGTGTGTGTGTGTCATGCGGAGCGAGTGATTGAGTGTGTGTGTGTCGCCGTACAGTGATTGCACAGATGCATGCTGGGAAGAGCAGTATCAGGGCCAAGAGGATGAACATCTAGAGTTCACACACTAATAACACTGTTACACAGATAATGTTCTCAGAACGCTCTCTCAAGGTTCTCAAAGTCAGGAACAAACGTTCTTCTCTAACGTTAATAGAACGTTCGTTCAGAGTTATCAAAAACGTTAGCACAAAAACATTATTTCTAGAACTTTTTTCGTTAAGAGAACATTCGAAAGTAACATTCTACATTCATTTCATAATTTGTAGAATGGAATGTTTCCTCAACGTTCACAAGAAGAAACATTTTAATGCGGATTTGTCTGATATGCAGAATTACAGACCCATAACACAGCTGAACACATGTAGCTGTAGACATCATGCAATCAACATGCCTCACACACACGCCTCACACACGCCTCACACACATCTCACACACGCCTCACACACGCCTCACACACGCCTCACACACGCCTCACACAAGCCTCATACACGCCTCACACACGCCTCACACACGCCTCACACATGCCACACACACGCCTCACACACGCCACACACACGCCACACACACGCCTCACACACGCCACACACACGCCACACACACGCCACACACACGCCTCACACATGCCACACACACGCCTCACACACGCCACACACACGCCACACACACGCCACACACAAGCCTCACACGCCTCACACACGCCTCACACACGCCTCACACACGCCTCACACGCGCCACACACGCGCCTCACACTCCACACATACGCCTCACACACGCCACACACACGCCACACACACGCCTCACACACACGCCACACACGCCTCACACACGCCTCACACACGCCTCACACACGCCTCACACACGCCTCACACACGCCTCACACACGCCTCACACACGCCTCACACACGCCTCACACACGCCTCACACACATCTCACACACGCCTCACACACGCCCCACACACGCCTCATACATGCCACACACACGCCTCACACACGCCTCACACACGCCACACACACGCCTCACACACGCCACACACACGCCACACACACGCCACACACAAGCCTCACACGCCTCACACACCTCACACACGCGCCTCACACGCGCCACACACGCGCCTCACACTCCACACATACGCCTCACAAACGCCACACACACGCCACACACACACCTCACACACACCTCACACACGCCACACACGCCTCACACACGCCTCACACACGCCTCACACACGCCACACACACGCCTCACACACGCCTCACACACGCCTCACACACGCCACACACGCCTCACACACGCCTCACACACGCCTCACACACGCCACACACACACCTCACACACACCTCACACACGCCACACACGCCTCACACACGCCACACACGCCTCACACACGCCTCACACACGCCTCACACACGCCACACACACGCCTCACACACGCCTCACACGCCTCACATGCCTCACACACGCCTCACACACGCCACACACACGCCTCACACACACCTCACACACGGCACACACACGCCTCACACACGCCTCACACACGCCACACACACGCCACACACACGCCTCACACACCTCACACACGCCTCACACGCCTCACACACACCTCACACACGCCTCACACACGCCTCACACACGCCACACACACGTCACACACATGCCTCACACGCACCTCATACACGCCACACACACGCCTCACACACGCCACACACACGCCTCACACGCCTCACACGCCACACACACGCCTCACACACGCCTCACACACGCCTCACACTCCACACACACGCCTCACACACGCCTCACACACGCCACACACACGCCTCATACACGCCTCACACACACGCCTCACACACGCCTCACACACGCCACACACACGCCTCACACACGCCACACACACGCCTCACACACGCCACACACAAGCCACACACACGCCTCACACACCTCACACACGCCTCACACACGCCTCACACACGCCACACACACGCCACACACACGCCTCACACGCCACACATACGCCTCACACACGCCTCACACACGCCTCACACTCCACACACACGCCTCACACACGCCTCACACTCCACACACACGCCTCACACACGCCTCACACACGCCTCACACACGCCACACACACGCCACACACTCCACACACACGCCTCACACACGCCTCACACACGCCTCACACACGCCACACACACGCCTCACACACACGCCTCACACACGCCACACACACGCCTCACACACGCCTCACACGCCTCACACACGCCACACACTCCACACACACGCCTCACACGCCACACACACGCCACACACACGCCTCACACACGCCACACACTCCACACACATGCCTCACACACGCCACACACAAGCCACACACACGCCTCACACACGCCACACACTCCACACACACGCCTCACACACGCCACACACACGCCTCACACACGCCTCACACACGCCACACACACGCCACACACTCGCCTCACACACGCCTCACACACGCCACACACACGCCTCACACACGACACACACACGCCTCACACTCCACACATACGCCACACACACGCCTCACACTCCACACATACGCCACACACACGCCTCACACGCGCCACACACGCGCCACACACGCCTCACACGCCACACACTCCACACACACGCCTCACACACGCCTCACACACGCCACACACACGCCTCACACACACGCCTCACACACGCCACACACACTTGCCACACACGCCACACACACGCCTCACACACGCCTCACACACGCCTCACACACGCCTCACACTCCACACACATGCCTCACACACGCCACACACACGCCTCACACACGCCTCACACACGCCTCACACACGCCACACACTCCACACACACGCCTCACACACGCCACACACACGCCACACACACGCCTCACACGCCTCACACGCCACACATGCGCCACACACACACGCCTCACACACGCCTCACACACGCCACACACACGCCACACACACGCCTCACACACGCCACACACACGCCTCACACACGCCAAACACACACGCCACACACACGCCTCACACACGCCACACACACCTCACACACGCCACACACAAGCCTCACACACCTCACACACGCATGAAAAACACACCTCGCACACACCTCACACACGCATGAAACACGCCTTACACACGCATGAAACACACACCTCACACACACATGAAACACACACCTCACACACACATGAAACACACACCTCACACACACACATGATACACACGCCTCACACACACATGAAACACACGAATTACTCACACCTTACTAGGGTTGGGTGTCGGTTGGGTTTTATCCGATACCAGTACTCTGTATTTTTTAAACGGTTCGGGTGGGTTAGGGGTTAGGGTTAGTGTGAGGCGTGCGTTTCATGCGTGTGTGAGGTGTGTATTTCATGCGTGTGTAAGGGTGTGTTTCATGCGTGTGTGAGGCGTGTGTAAGGGTGTGTTTCATGCGCGTGAA
>JAPDVR010000025.1:442500-470000 GCA_026230005.1 Gila orcuttii
GCATTATTACACACATCAAAGCAAAACATCGGTGTTTGTGAGACAGGCGCGCGCGCGTCTGCATTGCGGTACGCGTGTGTGTGTGTGTGTGTGTGTGTGTAGGTGTGTGTGTCTCAGCATCCTCCTCCTCCACACACCCTCACCGCATCTCCTCGCGCACAGGAACCCTCAGTAAACGCGTTCTCACCTGCAGAAGCGGCCGTTCCTCTGTTCACCTTCAGCACTCGCGCCCGTTCCGCAGCGCGTCGCGACACTGACTGACTGACAGCGCGGGCTCGCGCGCTCGGACGCGTCTCGGTGGAGCTCCTGATTGGACGGGTCGCGGTCACGGGCACGTGAAGGAGCCGAGGAGAGGCGCTGATTGGCTGATTCACCTGTCAGCCAATGATACAAGTGTGTTTGTCACGAGCAGCTGATAAATAAAAATACACCTGATCCATGTCTCTCTCTTTCTCTCTCTCTCTCTCTCTCTCTCTCTCTCTCTCTCTCTCTCTCTCTCTCTCTCTCTCTCTCTCTCTCTCTCTATCCACCCATCCATATTTCTATCTATCTATCTATCTATCTATCTATCTATCTATCTATCTATCTATCTATCTATCTATCTATCTATCTATCTATCTATCATAGTTTTCATTAATTGGGTTTATTATGACATAAACTGTACTCTCTTTTTACCGGTTTTAATATGAAATTAATAACGTTATTTGTTCATTGTTCATAGAGTGTTTTTCTGAAACATTTTAATTGGACATTCATCTAATGTATTTTTAACTTGTATGTTTGCAGAATGATACAATGAAACGTTCCTTTGATGTTTTCTCTAATGTTCACAATAACCAAGAAAAAAGTTAGTTTTTTAATATTTAAAAAACGGAAGTTTTGAACATTCAGAGAATATTTAGAAATAAGGTTTCCATAACCTACAGAGAACATTAGCGAGATGTTTTTGTTTGCAGGGCTGACAGTAATATCTCAGATCGTCAGTCCATCACTGCAGATGAAGAGACACATCAGGTCAAAGGTCACGCTTGATTAAGACAAGCTTGTTTAGATCCTGTCCAGATTCATAATGAGATTAACATCGTCTGATGACCAGAACTGAGATGAATGACAGTGTGTGTCTGACTCTGAGAAACAAGAGACGCATCAGCTCTTACACACACACACACACACACACACACACTCTCTCTCTCTCACTCACACACACACACACTCTCTCTCTCTTTCTCTCTCACACACACACACACACACAGAGGTAACTGAGCTGTGTGGGGGCGGGGTAACTGTTTAGAGGGGGAGGGGCTTGGGGGGGTTTAGTCGTCATGGAAACAATCAACACTGCACTAATGTGATTCAGAATCTATTCATGACTGAATGGGCTTCAAACCGAGCAAATAAAAGCAGCAAGCGTCCAAACGACGTGATTGGACGACATCAAAGCTGAGCGGTCACTTCTGATTTGATGTTGCTAAGACACAGAGAGCAGAAGAAAGAGAAAAGAAGAAAGAGAGAGAGAGAGAGCGAGAGAGAGAGAGTGGTGTTTAAAATGAACTTACAATCGCAATGAAATCATGAATTTCTTGTTTAGAGTTTTGCAGTGTATATTATAAATGATTTATTGGTGCACATCATTATTGTTTTAAAGTCCCCCTGTGGTGAAAATCCAGCTTTTAATGTTGTTTATATGTCTATATGGTGTTTTTAATATGCTTTAAGATAAACCATGTGTAAATTCATAAGTCGACAGCATTGCTGAGTATTTTCTCCTTAAAACTGCAGTGAACCAAAGACAGTCTCAAAAACACGGTTTGAAATCGCTGGTGTTTCTGACGTCACAAACTACCTTGTAACCAATCAGATCAACGTGTGATCGTCAACGAGTGGATCTCTGAGTGAGTGAGTGAGTGGAGGCGGGGCTCATCTGCATATTCATAGAACATAGATTAGACAACACGTGTCAGGACCTACTCATTGTCGTAATCATACTCTAGACCTAATATTATCACATGGAATCAATGTTAATGCTGTTGAAATTCTGCAGCAGAGCGATGACATCTCAGATCATTATCTAGTCTCGTGTAAACTTCATTTAGCCAAGGCTGCAAAACCGACTCCGTGTTACAAATATGTTAGACTTATCACTTCTGCCACTAAAGATTGCTTTATTAATAATCTTCCTGATCAGTGTCATCATCTCAGCATCCCATTCAGCTTAGCAGAACTAGAGGTATTTCACATTTCGTGGAAGGAAAGTGTTACTGCATACAGAAAGGCCTTAAAACTGCTAGATCTGCTTATTTTTCGACTCTCTTAGAAGAAAACAAACACAACCCTAGGTATTTATTTTATACAGTGTCTAAACTAATGAGAAATACTGTAACAAGGCCTCATCGACACAGCCGGCCCTCACACACAGACACAGGAGCCAACCCTCACACACAGACACAGGAGCCGGTCCTCACACACAGACACAGGAGCCGGCCCTCACACACAGACACAGGAGCCGGTCCTCACACACAGACACAGGAGCCGGTCCTCACACACAGACACAGGAGCCGGGCCTCACAAACAGACACAGGAGCCGGCCCTCACACACAGACACAGGAGCCGGCCCTCACACACAGACACAGGAGCCGGTCCTCACACACAGACACAGGAGCCGGCCCTCACACACAGACACAGGAGCCGGTCCTCACACACAGACACAGGAGCCAACCCTCACACACAGACACAGGAGCCGGTCCTCACACACAGACACAGGAGCCGGTCCTCACACACAGACACAGGAGCCGGTCCTCACACACAGACACAGGAGCCGGCCCTCACACACAGACACAGGAGCCGGTCCTCACACACAGACACAGGAGCCGGGCCTCACAAACAGACACAGGAGCCGGCCCTCACACACAGACACAGGAGCCGGGCCTCACAAACAGACACAGGAGCCGGTCCTCACACACAGACACAGGAGCCGGCCCTCACACACAGACACAGGAGCCGGGCCTCACACACAGACACAGGAGCCGGGCCTCACACACAGACACAGGAGCCGGGCCTCACACACAGACACAGGAGCCGGTCCTCACACACAGACACAGGAGCCGGGCCTCACACACAGACACAGGAGCCGGCCCTCACACACAGACACAGGAGCCGGTCCTCACACACAGACACAGGAGCCGGTCCTCACACACAGTCACAGGAGCCGGTCCTCACACAGAGACACAGGAGCCGGCCCTCACACACAGACACAGGAGCCGGGCCTCACACACAGACACAGGAGCCGGTCCTCACACACAGACACAGGAGCCGGCCCTCACACACAGACACAGGAGCCGGGCCTCACACACAGACACAGGAGCCGGCCCTCACACACAGACACAGGAGCCGGCCCTCACACACAGACACAGGAGCCGGCCCTCACACACAGACACAGGAGCCGGCCCTCACACACAGACACAGGAGCCGGCCCTCACACACAGACACAGGAGCCGGCCCTCACACACAGACACAGGAGCCGGTCCTCACACACAGACACAGGAGCCGGCCCTCACACACAGACACAGGAGCCGGCCCTCACACACAGACACAGGAGCCGGTCCTCACACACAGACACAGGAGCCGGTCCTCACACACAGACACAGGAGCCGGTCCTCACACACAGACACAGGAGCTCGGGTTCCTGCCACTGTCTCGGGCTTGCTTAGTTAGCAACACTTAATATTCAACACTATTATTGATCTGGACACTGCTGTATGAGAACAGAACTGAGCTTCATGATGACATTTTATAGATGAGATTAACTAATTTAATAACCGAGGAACTGAATTAACACTGAACTGATATCAGCTGAACAACAGCCGAAATGCATCATTTTCCAGTTATCTCTGTAAAGCTGCTTTAAAACACTCTGTACTGTATAAAGCGCTGTATATATAAAGGTGACTTAACCTTCATGTCACTCAAACCTGTTTGACTTTGTTGTGGAAAAAATAAACTTTAATAATGGTGAGGCTGAAAAAGCAAAGCAGTGTCTTTAAAAGCTTTTATTCTTGCAAGAAGGTCAATCGAACAATACAGAGATGCTCAGTTCGTGAGAAAGACACACAGCAGAGTCGCACTCATACATTTATAGGTCTCATCCCATTCATTTCAGATGTGTAAGGGCTTTTCGCTCAATAACATAAAACAGCTCCTGAGTTGGTGTTATCTGCAGCTGCGGTTCCTCAAACAAACACAAGGTTTCGAGAAACTTGCTCAAGGCTACAGACAACGAACGCAAGCTTTCTGAGGAACCGTTAAAGGTTACAGACATGAAGACGTGAGCTGGGTCTGGGCTCCTACTGGGTCTGGTCTGGGCTCCTGCTGGGTCTGGGCTCCTGCTGGGTCCAGGTCTGGGCTCCTGCTGGGTCCAGGTCTGGGCTCCTGCTGGGTCTGGGTCTGGGCTTCTGCTGGGTCTGGGTCTGGGCTTCTGCTGGGTCTGGGTCTGGGCTTCTGCTGGGTCTGGGTCTGGGCTCCTGCTGGGTCTGGGTCTGGGCTTCTGCTGGGTCTGGGTCTGGGCTTCTGCTGGGTCTGGGTCTGGGCTTCTGCTGGGTCCGGGTCTGGGCTCCTGCTGGGTCTGGGTCTGGGCTTCTGCTGGGTCTGGGCTTTTGCTGGGTCTGGGTCTGGGCTTCTGCTGGGTCCGGGTCTGGGCTCCTGCTGGGTCTGGGTCTGGGCTCCTACTGGGTCCGGGTCTGGGCTCCTGCTGGGTCTGGGCTCCTGCTGGGTCTGGGTCTGGGCTTCTGCTGGGTCTGGGTCTGGGCTCCTGCTGGGTCTGGGCTCCTACTGGGTCTGGGTCTGGGCTCCTGCTGGGTCTGGGTCTGGGCTCCTGCTGGGTCTGGGTCTGGGCTCCTACTGGGTCTGGGTCTGGGCTCCTGCTGGGTCTGGGTCTGGGCTTCTGCTGGGTCTGGGTCTGGGCTCCTACTGGGTCTGGGTCTGGGCTCCAACTGGGTCTGGGTCTGGGTCTGGGCTCCTACTGGGTCTGGGTCTGGGTCTGGGCTCCTACTGGAGGGGGGGGGGGGCTGGCGCAGAATAGCAAGGTGATCATATTTCCCAAAATGCAGCTTGGAGACAGCAGTATAACCATTTCTAATATCGCTATAGCTTTTATCCAAAGTGCCATTTCCCTGCTGGGGAAGTTATCAAACTGATGGAATTTGGGGATTTTCAGAGATCACAATGGTTAAAGTCTCCTAAGATAACAATAGCAGGATCTGGAAATGAGTTCTCGTGCCTGTTGATCATGTCATGCAATTCTTTAAGTGTGCTGTCCTTGTTAGCCGAGGAGAGATATACACTAACGCACTGCAGTTCTCTAGGCAGTTTCAGAGTAAAATACTCCACGTCTTCGGAGCATGACTGTGATATCACTATTTTAGCGGAGCTCCAGTATAGTGTGACGAAGATAGCGAGTCGGCTCAGTAAACGGGTTAGCCGTACCGCAGCTGCAGATAACACCAACTCAGGAGCTGTTTTATGTTATTGAGCGAAAAGCCCTTACACATCTGAAATGAATGGGATGAGACCTATAAATGTATGAGTGCGACTCTGCTGTGTGTCTTTCTCACGGACTGAGCATCTCTGTATTGTTCGATTGACCTTCTTGCAAGAATAAAAGCTTTTAAAGACACTGCTTTGCTTTTTCAGCCTCACCATTATTAAAGTTTATTTTTTCCACAACAAAGTCAAACAGGTTTGAGTGACATGAAGGTTAAGTCACCTTTATATATACAGCCCTTTATACAGTACAGAGTGTTTTAAAGCAGCTTTACAGAGATAACTGGAAAATGATGCATTTCGGCTGTTGTTCAGCTGATATCAGTTCAGTGTTAATTCAGTTCCTCGGTTATTAAATTAGTTAATCTCATCTATAAAATGTCATCGTGAAGCTCAGTTCTGTTCTCATACAGCAGTGTCCAGATCAATAATAGTGTTGAATATTAAGTGTTGCTAACTAAGCAAGCCCGAGACAGTGGCAGGAACCCGAGCTCCTGTGTCTGTGTGTGAGGACCGGCTCCTGTGTCTGTGTGTGAGGACCGGCTCCTGTGTCTGTGTGAGGACCGGCTCCTGTGTCTGTGTGTGAGGACCGGCTCCTGTGTCTGTGTGTGAGGACCGGCTCCTGTGTCTGTGTGTGAGGACCGGCTCCTGTGTCTGTGTGTGAGGGCCGGCTCCTGTGTCTGTGTGTGAGGACCGGCTCCTGTGTCTGTGTGTGAGGACCGGCTCCTGTGTCTGTGTGTGAGGACCGGCTCCTGTGTCTGTGTGAGGACCGGCTCCTGTGTCTGTGTGTGAGGGCCGGCTCCTGTGTCTGTGTGTGAGGACCGGCTCCTGTGTCTGTGTGTGAGGACCGGCTCCTGTGTCTGTGTGTGAGGGCCGGCTCCTGTGTCTGTGTGTGAGGACCGGCTCCTGTGTCTGTGTGTGAGGACCGGCTCCTGTGTCTGTGTGTGAGGACCGGCTCCTGTGTCTGTGTGTGAGGACCGGCTCCTGTGTCTGTGTGAGGACCGGCTCCTGTGTCTGTGTGTGAGGACCGGCTCCTGTGTCTGTGTGTGAGGACCGGCTCCTGTGTCTGTGTGTGAGGACCGGCTCCTGTGTCTGTGTGTGAGGGCCGGCTCCTGTGTCTGTGTGTGAGGACCGGCTCCTGTGTCTGTGTGTGAGGACCGGCTCCTGTGTCTGTGTGTGAGGGCCGGCTCCTGTGTCTGTGTGTGAGGGCCGGCACCTGTGTCTGTGTGTGAGGACCGGCTCCTGTGTCTGTGTGTGAGGGCCGGCTCCTGTGTCTGTGTGTGAGGACCGGCTCCTGTGTCTGTGTGTGAGGGCCGGCTCATGTGTCTGTGTGTGAGGACCGGCTCCTGTGTCTGTGTGTGAGGGCCGGCACCTGTGTCTGTGTGTGAGGACCGGCTCCTGTGTCTGTGTGTGAGGGCCGGCTCCTGTGTCTGTGTGTGAGGGCCGGCACCTGTGTCTGTGTGTGAGGACCGGCTCCTGTGTCTGTGTGTGAGGGCCGGCTCCTGTGTCTGTGTGTGAGGGCCGGCTCCTGTGTCTGTGTGTGAGGACCGGCTCCTGTGTCTGTGTGTGAGGGCCGGCTCATGTGTCTGTGTGTGAGGACCGGCTCCTGTGTCTGTGTGTGAGGACCGGCTCCTGTGTCTGTGTGTGAGGACCGGCTCCTGTGTCGGCTCCTGTGTCTGTGTGTGAGGACCGGCTCCTGTGTCTGTGTGTGAGGGCCGGCTCCTGTGTCTGTGTGTGAGGACCGGCTCCTGTGTCTGTGTGTGAGGGCCGGCTCATGTGTCTGTGTGTGAGGACCGGCTCCTGTGTCTGTGTGTGAGGACCGGCTCCTGTGTCTGTGTGTGAGGACCGGCTCCTGTGTCGGCTCCTGTGTCTGTGTGTGAGGACCGGCTCCTGTGTCTGTGTGTGAGGGCCGGCTCCTGTGTCTGTGTGTGAGGACCGGCTCCTGTGTCTGTGTCTGAGGCCCGGCCGGCTCCTGTGTCTGTGTGTGAGGGCCGGCTCCTGTGTCTGTGTGTGAGGGCCGGCTCCTGTGTCTGTGTGAGGACCGGCTCCTGTGTCTGTGTGTGAGTATCGGCTCCTGTGTCTGTGTGAGGACCGGCTCCTGTGTCTGTGTGTGAGGACCTTAGTTCTGAGACTAAATTTAAACCGTAAACAGACGATCAAACCGCAAAAAATCCCATAGACTTACACTGAGGGGCTCAAAACTTTTACACAATAACTCTAACAGCTTCATCCACCGAGTATCACTAGCAAAGCCTGGTAGCTAGCTTAAGACATGCTAGCATGCTAAATCATGTTAGCAACACATTAATCATGTTAACAAGCATGCGCATTCATAATACCAACGTGCAAATTCATGTTAGCCGCATGCGAAATCATGTTAAAACATGCTAGTAACCTGTTAAATCATGCTCGCAAAGTGGTTATTTATGTTAGCAATGTGTCAAAACATGTTGGCAAACATGCTAATTCATGCTAGCAATGTGCTAATTAATCCTAGCAGCATGCTAGTAACATGTTACGGCTTCATGCGGAGTCCTCTGTCCCAGCCATAATACGGCACAATCCTAGATGTAACTGTGTATCCATCTGACTGAAAAGATCATCCATCTAGTTTGCTAGGGACTGGACATTGGCCAGGAGTGTGATCGGAAGAGTTAGCCGGCCTTTGCTAGCCAGTCGCCGTCTCCGTTCCGCTTCTTATATGGTTTGATATGACTTGCTATTCTAAGATTTTCCATAAAAACTTTGCTGAAGATATTCTTCTGAAGACATTTTAAAGAATGTTGGGAACCAAACAACATCGGACCCCATTAATTGAACACAGAGACATTTCTCAAAATATCTCCTTTTGCATTCTGAAGAAGAATGAAAGTCATAGAGGTTTGAACATGATGGAGAGTAAATGATGACAGAATGTAACTGTGGCTTTAATGAAGCAAACGGACTAAACTCTGATTACAAGTGAAAATGAGTTTCTTTCTAATTAAAACAGCGTTAAAAATCTCATCTGGAGTAAATCAAGTGCGCACAAACCTGTGAAGATGAACTGGTGTTGGGTTACTGCTCTCTGGGAATCTCTCAGCCGACACTAGATGGAGACAAAAACCTGGAGAACTCCTACACACACTGAGAATTAACCAACCTGGATTGGAAAACTGGGATATTTGAGAAACCTCATTTTAAAAGTGTGATTTCTAGGAACAGTCCTTTTCCATTACAATTATAAAACACCATCTTATTTTTTATAATAATGCCATAGAATAATTTCAAGTTTCTCAAAGAACGTTTATTTTTGTGAATCCAGTAAATTTCAAACGACTGGGAAAATCACTGGTTAAAAAGAGGAACCATGAAGAACGTTCATCTCTTAAAACTTCTGCAATCCTGAAATGTAATCATTTCATTTATAATTATTTTAATGACTTGTTTGAATATCTGGACACTCGAAAACAAATCTTTGTCATTACGGCAGATGAACCAGAGGAACCTGATAACAATAAGAGCCGCTAATCCTTCAAACACCTTGATGAGTGTTTGTTTACATCATCATCATCATCATTATCATAATCATAGTCTTCATCATCATCTTCATCTTTTCCCTTCATCATCTTCATCATCATCATCATCATCTTCATCATCATCATCATCATCGTCTTCATCAGAACATCTAGAGCTTTTTCATCTGTTTTCATCCGAGAAATTTCATCTGTTGATACTGACAATCCGCCACAAAATGATCAAGAACTGCATCAAGTAACCAGTGTTTAGATAACAGACGGCTAATGTGTGTGTGTGAGAGAGAGAGAGAGTATGTGCCAGCACTGTGACACACACACACACACACACACACACACACACACACACACACACACACACAGCAAGTGTTCGACAGATGGCTCTCTCTTTCTCTCTTTCCACACTGAAATGACAATGACTAAAATAAACACTCTGATCTTCTACACACGGATTCTCACTGTGTTTGTGATTTTCTATCTTTCTGCTTCAGATCCAGAATTCACTAGAATCTTTTGTTGCTCCCAAAATCTCAAAATAACCCAGAGCATCTCACTGCAAAACAATCATGTTCTTCTGTATTTCTGTCTTGTTTTCCAGCACAAATATCTAAACATTCTTAAATCAAGATAGATTTACTGGAGAAGAACAATGACTGAAGATATTAAGTTGTGTTTCCGGTATTACAATAAAGTAAGTTTATGCTTAAAACCAGAACAAATATCCGCCAATGGGGTCAGAAAAATAATCATTCAATGGGAAAACAAGATGATTTTTCTGACTCCATTGGCAGATATTTGTTCTGGTAAGAAAATAATTTTTGCAGTGTGCAGTGTTGACAGAACCGGGTTAATATGGTAATACTTCCTGGTTCTGGTAAGAACTCTACCCAGCCAGCAATGACATGTGGGGCCCAGATGGGTTAAGTACGGGTTCCATGGTTACTGTGTGGGCATGGGCTTTGGCTGGTTGAAATCAGCGGGTCCCATGTAGGTTTTGTAGTATGAGTCCCACATAGGAAGCCCATATGAGCTGATTACATGGGGCCCATAAGGGACAGGCATGGGCCAAGTGGGCATGGATTTGAACTGGGAACACATATATGGGTCCTGCATAGAATTTGTATGGGCCAAGTGGCCATGGGTTTGAACTGGGAACACATATATGGGTCCTGCATAGCATATTTATGGGCCAAGTGGGCATGGGTTTGAACTGGGAACACATATATGGGTCCTGCATAGCATATTTATGGGCCAAGTGGGCATGGGTTTGAACTGGGAACACATATATGGGTCCTGCATAGCATATTTATGGGCCAAGTGGCCATGGGTTTGAACTGGGAACACATATATGGGTCCTGCATAGCATATTTATGGGCCAAGTGGGCATGGGTTTGAACTGGGAACACATATATGGGTCCTGCATAGCATATTTATGGGCCAAGTGGGCATGGGTTTGAACTGGGAACACATATATGGGTCCTGCATGGCATATTTATGGGCCAAGTGGGCATGGGTTTGAACTGGGAACACATATATGGGTCCTGCATAGCATATTTATGGGCCAAGTGGCCATGGGTTTGAACTGGGAACACATATATGGGTCCTGCATAGCATATTTATGGGCCAAGTGGGCATGGGTTTGATCTGGGAACACATATATGGGTCCTGCATAGCATATTTATGGGCCAAGTGGCCATGGGTTTGAACTGGGAACACATATATGGGTCCTGCATAGCATATTTATGGGCCAAGTGGGCATGGGTTTGAACTGGGAACACATATATGGGTCCTGCATAGCATATTTATGGGCCAAGTGGGCATGGGTTTGAACTGGGAACACATATATGGGTCCTGCATGGCATATTTATGGGCCAAGTGGGCATGGGTTTGAACTGGGAACACATATATGGGTCCTGCATAGCATATTTATGGGCCAAGTGGCCATGGGTTTGAACTGGGAACACATATATGGGTCCTGCATAGCATATTTATGGGCCAAGTGGGCATGGGTTTGATCTGGGAACACATATATGGGTCCTGCATGGCATTTTTATGGGCCAAGTGGCCATGGGTTTGAACTGGGAACACATATATGGGTCCTGCATAGCATATTTATGGGCCAAGTGGGCATGGGTTTGATCTGGGAACACATATATGGGTCCTGCATAGAATTTGTATGGGCCAAGTGGCCATGGGTTTGAACTGGGAACACATATGGGTCCTGCATAGAATTTGTATGGGCCAAGTGGCCATGGGTTTGAACTGGGAACACATATATGGGTCCTGCATAGCATATTTATGGGCCAAGTGGGCATGGGTTTGAACTGGGAACACATATATGGGTCCTGCATGGCATATTTATGGGCCAAGTGGGCATGGGTTTGAACTGGGAACACATATATGGGTCCTGCATAGCATATTTATGGGCCAAGTGGCCATGGGTTTGAACTGGGAACACATATATGGGTCCTGCATAGCATATTTATGGGCCAAGTGGGCATGGGTTTGATCTGGGAACACATATATGGGTCCTGCATGGCATTTTTATGGGCCAAGTGGCCATGGGTTTGAACTGGGAACACATATATGGGTCCTGCATAGCATATTTATGGGCCAAGTGGGCATGGGTTTGAACTGGGAACACATATATGGGTCCTGCATAGCATATTTATGGGCCAAGTGGGCATGGGTTTGATCTGGGAACACATATATGGGTCCTGCATAGAATTTGTATGGGCCAAGTGGCCATGGGTTTGAACTGGGAACACATATGGGTCCTGCATAGAATTTGTATGGGCCAAGTGGCCATGGGTTTGAACTGGGAACACATATATGGGTCCTGCATGGCATTTTTATGGGCCAAGTGGCCATGGGTTTGAACTGGGAACACATATATGGGTCCTGCATAGCATATTTATGGGCCAAGTGGGCATGGGTTTGATCTGGGAACACATATATGGGTCCTGCATGGCATTTTTATGGGCCAAGTGGGCATGGGTTTGAACTGGGAACACATATATGGGTCCTGCATGGCATTTTTATGGGCCAAGTGGGCATGGGTTTGAACTGGGAACACATATAGGGGTCCTGCATAGCATATTTATGGGCCAAGTGGGCATGGGTTTGAACTGGGAACACATATATGGGTCCTGCATAGCATATTTATGGGCCAAGTGGGCATGGGTTTGATCTGGGAACACATATATGGGTCCTGCATGGCATTTTTATGGGCCAAGTGGCCATGGGTTTGAACTGGGAACACATATATGGGTCCTGCATAGCATATTTATGGGCCAAGTGGGCATGGGTTTGAACTGGGAACACATATATGGGTCCTGCATAGCATATTTATGGGCCAAGTGGGCATGGGTTTGATCTGGGAACACATATATGGGTCCTGCATAGAATTTGTATGGGCCAAGTGGCCATGGGTTTGAACTGGGAACACATATGGGTCCTGCATAGAATTTGTATGGGCCAAGTGGCCATGGGTTTGAACTGGGAACACATATATGGGTCCTGCATGGCATTTTTATGGGCCAAGTGGCCATGGGTTTGAACTGGGAACACATATATGGGTCCTGCATAGCATATTTATGGGCCAAGTGGGCATGGGTTTGATCTGGGAACACATATATGGGTCCTGCATAGAATTTGTATGGGCCAAGTGGCCATGGGTTTGAACTGGGAACACATATGGGTCCTGCATAGAATTTGTATGGGCCAAGTGGCCATGGGTTTGAACTGGGAACACATATATGGGTCCTGCATAGCATATTTATGGGCCAAGTGGGCATGGGTTTGAACTGGGAACACATATATGGGTCCTGCATAGCATATTTATGGGCCAAGTGGGCATGGGTTTGATCTGGGAACACATATATGGGTCCTGCATAGAATTTGTATGGGCCAAGTGGCCATGGGTTTGAACTGGGAACACATATGGGTCCTGCATAGAATTTGTATGGGCCAAGTGGCCATGGGTTTGAACTGGGAACACATATATGGGTCCTGCATAGCATATTTATGGGCCAAGTGGGCATGGGTTTGATCTGGGAACACATATATGGGTCCTGCATAGAATTTGTATGGGCCAAGTGGGCATGGGTTTGAACTGGGAACACATATATGGGTCCTGCATGGCATTTTTATGGGCCAAGTGGCCATGGGTTTGAACTGGGAACACATATATGGGTCCTGCATGGCATTTTTATGGGCCAAGTGGGCATGGGTTTGATCTGGGAACACATATATGGGTCCTGCATAGAATTTGTATGGGCCAAGTGGCCATGGGTTTGAACTGGGAACACATATATGGGTCCTGCATAGCATATTTATGGGCCAAGTGGGCATGGGTTTGATCTGGGAACACATATATGGGTCCTGCATAGCATATTTATGGGCCAAGTGGGCATGAGTTTGAACTGGGAACACATATATGGGTCCTGTATAGCATATTTATGGGCCAAGTGGGCATGAGTTTGAACTGGGAACACATATATGGGTCCTGCATAGAATTTGTATGGGCCAAGTGGCCATGGGTTTGAACTGGGAACACATATATGGGTCCTGCATGGCATACTAATGGGCCAAGTGGGCATGGGTTTGAACTGTGAACATATAGAGAGGGCTGCAAGAGCCGAAAGAGAAAAAGGAGCGTCCACCACACAGACGCCATGAGTGTATTTTGTATTAATGTATTTTTTGGAGAGATGTTTTTTTTTCAGAGATTTTTAAAAAATATATATTTTTGATTTATTTACCGGTATGTTGTGACATTTAAATTGTTTTTTAAAGATTATGTTTGTTGTTCGATGTAACAATTTTGTATTAATGTATTTTTTGGAGAAATGTTTTTTTTTCAGAGATTTTTTTTAAATATATTTTTGATTTGTTTACCGGTATGTTGTGACATTTAAATTGTTTTTTAAAGATAATTTTTGTTGTTCAATTTAACAATATATTTCTTGCAGTTCAAAGCGTCAAGTGTCTTGTATTTATCTTGGACTTATATTCTTTCTTCGTTTTTAGTTTTTCTTAAGATTGTTTCCTTAAACCATTTGGCATGGTTGGGCTTAGATAAGCCTTGCATGAATTGCCCAGTTAGGACCCACATAAGATCCTTACAGAGCCCACTTTAAGCCCATAGGGGCATTCACGGTTGAATCCTGGTGCAAGCCCATTTTAAACGCCCTGTAAGCAGGTGGGGCCCAAATGGGTCTGTCATTAATTGCCCGGTTAAGATCCCACATAACACCCTTATAGATCCCTTTTAAAGCCCATCTGGGCATCCACGGCTGGATCCTGTGTGCAAACCCACTTTAAACCCCTTTGGGCAGGTGGGGCCCCAATGGGTCTGGCATTTAAAGCCCATCTGGGTAGCCATGGTTGGATCCCGGGTGCAAGCCCACTTTAGACCCATTTGGGCAGGTGGGGGCCAAATGGGTCTGACATGAATTGCCCAATTAAGACCCATGCAGTACCCTTACAGGTCCCACTTTTAGTACGTCTGGGCTTCCACGGCTTGCCCCAATGTGGATCCCGGGTGCAAGCCCATAATGGGGCCCACATTTGCCAACCATGAAGCCCTCATCTGGGCCCCACATGTCATTGCTGGCTGGGTAGCGGCTGCGTTTTGGACCAGCTGTAGTTTGTTTATTAAGCGTGCAGGGCAACCACCCATAATAGCATTACAATAATCTAGCCTTGATGTCATGAATGCATGAACTAACTCTTCAGCATTTGGCATTGGGTAAGTTTTGTTGCGGCGTGAAGAAATATAGAGCTGAGTATCATCAGCATAACAGTGAAAACTAACGCCATGCTTCCTAATGATATCTCCTAAGGGTAGCATGTACAGAGTGTGTGTGTGTGTGTGTGTGTGTGTGTGTGTGTGTAGCATGTACAGAGTGAACACCAACGGTCCTAGTACTGAGCCTTGTAGTTCACTTCACCATACTGAACTTTTGATCGATATGACATCTCTTCATTTATACTGAACTCCATTACACACACACACACACACACACATATACACACACACACACACACACACACACACACACACACACACACACACACACACACACACACACACACACACTTACTCACTCACTCAGATGGTGTAAGAAACAAGAAATGACTCAAACATAAGAGATGTATATTGCAATACATTTATTCATTCCATATTATTCTGCATATTATACTTATAGAGGTTGAAATATCATCCACTGGAACTTCAGTAAAATGAGACGTGGGGTTAGTAGATCTCTGACAGTTCTGAGATTAATCATTATAGTACAAAATCCCTTTACAAACCAAGAGCTGCGGTACATTATAAAACATGAGATAAATACTGAATAAAACACTGAAGAAACTAAACCACAGCAGACACACACACACACGCACGCACGCACACACACACACACACACACACACACACACACACACACACACACACACACACACACACACACACACACACACACACACACACACACAACACACACACACACTTCAGTCCTCAAGCCAAACAAACTCTCGCTATATTTACAGTAACAAAATATCTTTACAAAACAACATTTAACATTTCAAATTCAAACTTGATGCAAGTTATGAAAAAAGCATAAAAACATCTTTCATACACACAGTTCATTTCGATGAGCTGACCTACAAAAACTGAACAAGGCAAAATAGAAATAGGGTGAATTACATGAAATTTTTTTTTTTTAATTGTAAAGAATATTTTATGCATCAAGAAAATGAAGTATATTTTGTCCATCGCAGTAATGAGTATGAAATCTCTTCTAATTCTATGAATGAGAATTTGGGTATTTAATCGTCATAAAATAACCTTGCATGCAATGGAATGCAATGCAAAGGAAAAAAAAGGCTTTATTTTCTCTATCTAAAACAGCATTTAAATTTTTTTCTTTTGATTGTGGGATGAAATATTAGTCAGATATTCTGTTATGAATTTCACCCTATAGAGATGAATAGTAGTTGCACATGTTAATATTAAAGAGCTCTGGGATCCTCCATTAGCAAAAAGCTGTTTTGAAACAATCTATATTGTTAAAAGCGCTATATAAATGAAGGTGACTAGCACATGAACTCACATCTGACGTGTGAATGCATTCAGGTAGATGCAGCGTCATCATCCTCATCCTCACAGGGTTGCTATGGGAACAGCACAGGTTCACATGCAGGTCAGGATGCGGGTCATGTGACGTGATGATGCGGAGCAGTGAGGAGCGTGTCACTCGAGTGTAATATCAGAATATTGTCATCATGCATCTGTGTTCACAATACTGCATCATCACATGACTGCATTGTCACATGACCTCATCCGTGAGGTTACTGAGCGTTTAACTCAATCTTGGGTAAAAATGTTATGAGTTCTGACAGACTTTACATTTTCATCATTGATTAAACTGTACAGTATTCTGTGCAAAGATCGTCCTCAGTGTTTCTGTCTTGTTTTCCAGCACAAATATCTAAACATTCTTAAATCAAGATACATTTACTGGAGAAGAACAAACACTGAAGATATTAAGACTTGCTTCCTGAAAAATCATCAAAACGAAGAGAGTTTGTGCTTAAAAGTATAAAGTAAAAGTTTTATGTTGGCTTGACAAAGCCTTGTCTGAAATCCTGAAGGTTTTATAAGCTTCTTAGCATGTTCTATCATGTTGTTAGCTTGTCTTAGCATGTGTTGAACGTTATTTTACATTTTGCTATCATGTTTTATTACATTGCTAGCATGAATTAACACATTACTAGCATGTCTTACCAATTGTTAACATATTGCTAGCATGTTTGCATGAATAAGTATGTTGCTAACATGTTTTGACACATTGCTAACATAAATTAGCACATTGCTAGCATGATTTAACATGTTACTAGCATGCTGCTAACATAAATTAGCACATTGCTAGCATGAATTAGCATGTTTGCCAACATGTTTTGACACATTGCTAACATAAATTAACACTTTGCGAGCATGATTTAACAGGTTACTAGCATGTTTTAACATGATTTCGCATGCGGCTAACATGAATTTGCACGTTGGTATTATGAATGCGCATGCTTGTTAACATGATTAATGTGTTGCTAACATGATTTAGCATGCTAGCATGTCTTAAGCTAGCTACCAGGCTTTGCTAGTGATACTCGGTGGATGAAGCTGTTAGAGTTATTGTGTAAAAGTTTTGAGCCCCTCAGTGTAAGTCTATGGGATTTTTCGCGGTTTGATCGTCTGTTTACGGTTTAAATTTAGTCTCAGAAGAAGCAGCAGCTTAAATAGGATTTCAGCACGTTTGCACATAACAAACCAATCTCTGCTAACAGGGTCAGAAAGCTCCCCCTTTATCTTGAGCTGTCCAGTAGTGTGTTGCAGTGAGTGTGTTATTGTGAGCCGCCAGCTGGTCTGGGGTCAGTCCTACACCAGCGAGTTGATGGCCGGAGACGGGGGCCCCGACCTGCCGCTGTACTGGCCGATGAAGGAGCCGTCCTCGTTGAACTGCGTGTCCCCGGAGTCGGCGTACTCCACTAAACTGTCCTCGCTGCCGTCGCGCGGGACCGTCCCGCTGGAGGGCGTCCGGCTAGCTCTGAGCGGCTTACGGTCCTCCTCACTGCGAGAGAAACCACAGGTGAACCATGAGGCAAACGCTGCAAACATCACGCGCTTCAAACACCTGCACACTCCTGCATCAGGACACACTCACTGACACGAAGACAAGCTTCAGTCGTTGTGCTGCTTCTCCAGTGAATGTGTCCTGGTTTACCCCTCATCCTCCCTCGGGCGTTCTGACCCGGAACTCATCTTTTAAAAATTAAGTGTTCATCAGAGGGTCCAAGACTCTAGGACTTTTGTCGCACTTGAACCACAAATACAAAAAAAAAAAAAAAATTGAATGGATTCGAGGAGTTTTGAGGTTGAAATTTAAAAAAGTAACAAATCGTTTCATTCGCAGGTCAATTTGACTCCCTTAGGAATGAATGGAATGTGAGGAATGCTTCAGTACACATAGAAAAACCTAAAAATGCTCAAACTTTACCAAAAAATTCTTTTATAACGTCTACATGTGTCTCTGAATGCATACTGAAGAGAAACTGACTTTAGGACCCAGCGGAACAGCTCATTTGCTCCATATAGAGATATAAGCCCATCTAGTGGCTAGAGTCATGAAATATCATCTGATATTATTATTCTTCCACAAGAGGTCGGCTAAGACTCCCAATGTAAGATATTTTGAGCTGGATTAAAAGGGTTATGCATGAAATTGTGAGTTATTTTGAATTTAAGTTGAAAGAATGCGTGGAATGTGCTTAAATTACTTTTTATTTATTGATCAAATCTAGTAATTTAAAATTGTGCATAAAAAAATATAATCAAAATGAAATAAAATAAGCTTTCTGGACAAAAAGAAAATTTCAAGTATAATTTTAGGGCTTCGGTCATTGTGACGCGAGGGAAAGATGAAGGCTAGGGATGTTTAGATGTTTGTGCTGGAAAACGAGACAGAAACACTGAGGAAGAGCATCATGATTTCATGAAACACACATGCACGTTTAAAATCAAATACATGTGATGTAAATCTCAAAGCAAGTGTTAAAGCTTTAAATCATCTCATTCATGATCAACCATCAGACGCATGAAGCATCCAAGCGTGAAGATGAAGAGCAGATTGATCTCAGAAGCAGCAGCAGAATCTCGTTCTGCTGGCGCTTCATTACACACACACACACACACACACACACACGACGACTGATGGACATGTGGACACACTTCCCCTGAATCTACTGTGTATAATACACTGCCAGTGCTGGTGGATTACTTGTAGACTGCAGTCAGTTACTGATGACCATTACTAATGTAATCTACTAGATTACACATTTCAGGTAAAGTAATCCGACTACTTTTGGATTACTCGTCTATCACAGATTATTCTGCACCACACCGATATAAAACCACAAACAAAACAGAAATTACATTCCATTCTTTACCATGAACTTTAAGTGCATTAAACATCACAATACATCAGAGTTCATGAAAAGCTTATACTTAATTAAATCATAAAAATGATACAAATCATAATCAGGAAAAAAAAAAAACGAAAAAAAAAACCAAACATTTAAAATATAAAAAAAAAAAACATTTAGTAAAAAATATTTTTTTTTGTTTACCTGCAAAATATCTTTTTAGTAAGTGTTTATATTTTAAAATATATATATTTGATAAATAAACCCCGGAAACTAAACAGTATGGAAGCTTTCATTAAGCTTGTTTCCGCCAAAGAATGAAAAATAAAAAAGGTCATTGCGACTTTATATCTCGCAATTCTGACTTTATTTCTCTAAATTACGAGATATAAAGTTGCAATTGCGAGAAGTAAAGTCAGAATTGCGAGAAGTAAACTCACATTTGTGAGAGAAAAAGTTGCAATCATCTTTTAAAATGTTTTATTCTGTGGCGGAAACAAGCTTCCATAAAAAGATATTTTGCAGGTAAAAAAATAAAATAAAACATATCCATATATATATTTTAGTAAGTGTTTTTTTTATTTTTTTTTATATTTTCATTTTTTATAAAAAAACAGTTTCTAAAATATATTTTTGTTTACCTGCAAAATATCTTTTTAGTACGTTTTTAAATAAAAAAGATACATTTTAAAATATGAACAATAAAAACACTTACTAAAAAGATATTTTGCAGGTAAACAAAAAATTACATATATCTTAGTAAGTGTTTTTAAATTTAAAATATATTTTAATTTTATTTAAAAACAATAAAAACATGTTAAAAAAATACCTATTTTTTTGCTTACCCAAAAAATAATTTTTGTTTTAAATTTTAAGACAAAAATTTAAAACCCAAATTATTTTTTGTTTTTTTGTTTAATATTTTTATTAAGTGTTTTTATTGTAAAATGTGTTTATTGGTTTTATTTAAAAAATGTTTTTAAAAACAAAAAAAGCACTTACTAAAAATACCTTTTTGTCAATTTAAAGCAAAATGCACAGTAAAAGAAAACAAACAAGATCCAGGGGATAATCTACTGTGTGAATAATATGCAATCAGTAAAAAGGAACAGTAATCTGATCATAAGCATTCGAAACTGTGCTCGAATTACAAGCACTTAATGTGTGTAATGTGCAGGTAATCCAGATGTGATCAGTTACTCTGGGCTCTGCTGATTCAGTCTGTTAGTGCGCTTCAAGAGAAGTGTGATCCTGGAATGACTGTGTTTCCCAGTGGATCCGCATGCAGATTCCCGCTTACCTTCCGCCTGGATTCAGTGTGTGTGACGTCAACATCACACACTGAGATCAGTGAAGAGTGTGTATGCATCTAGCGCACACTACAGGACTGGAGCTCGACACACAGTAAAGTCTGAATGATCGTCTACTACACACTCATATTCTGCTTCTACACGTGAGGATATAGATCGGGGTTCGTGCGCTGGAATAAAAGCTTGCATGTCAGTCATATTCACATCATGTGACGGGATGAGGAAAGATGAACATCTACTGCAATCATCTCAAAAATCAAGGAAATCGTTTAATGATATAAAAGAATATTGCTGTACAGGAGTAAAGTGCGTGGCTCGTCTCGCGTGCAGAATAAAGCAGGAAGAGACTGTAAATGTTCAGTCAGATCTGTAAACTAAACTAAGATCATCTCGGGACAGGAATATAATCTGATGCAGGAAACATGTGCTGATCAAGTTCATCAACGCTGATCGTCCTGTAAAACTGCAGACCTGATCAAGTCCCTCAGAATCCGGATCAGCTGAAGATGAAGAATCCCAGAGTCGTGGAGAAGTGCTGACTGCGCAGATGTGGTCTCCTGAGGGGTCAGGGGTCAGGGGTCAGGTCAGCGCTCTCTCACCTGTACTCTCCAAACGTTATATCGTCCTCCTTCATGGGCTGGACCTCCGGGTCTCCGTGAGCGTCTTCCTTCTCTTTAACTGAGACAAACATCAGCGATCAGAGATCAGTCACACACACACACACACACACACACACACACACACACACACACGCACACACACACACACGCGCGCACACACACGCACTGAATGCAGAAATCATCTTCTTGTGATTATGTAATGTGTGGTGCATCACAGCTAGTGGAAGAAGAGCGTTTGTGGTTAAAAAAGTAAATAAATGTTTATTTTGTTATAAATGTCCGCTGGTTTGTCTAGATCAGACTGTTATTCCTCGGCTGGATCGTGTCGAGACTTTGAAGCTTTTGGACTTCACTGAAGTCACTATGTGGAGAAAATCCTGGAATGTTTTCCTCAAAAACCTTAATTTCTTTTTCAATGAAGAAAGAAAGACACGCACATCTTGGATGACGTGAGAGTAAGTTATCAGGACATTTTACTTCTGAAATTAACTAATCCTTTAATACTAAGACCATAAAAAAACACTTTCGCTACTTGAACCAAATTAAACGTTAATTGGCGTTATGTAACATAAATGTCTGCTAAAGGATTAAATGTAAATGTCAACACGAGTCTCACCTGGATATTTCCCGCCCTTGTTCCTCTTGATGAAGCAGACGATGAGCAGGATGAGGATGAGCAGAGCGATGGCTGACATCAGCCCGATGAACCAGCCCTGCGTGGCGATGTCCACCTGCGGACTCACCATCGCTGAGGAAGAGGAGGAGAGGAAGAGGAGAAGAGGAGGATGAGACACGGCAGATCCGTTCGGCAGTGAGTCACGGAGGATTACGAACACGCGAGGGACGGACACTCAAACACACACTCAGTGTTCCTCTCGTCTTCCAGTACATACATCAACGACATAAAGCACACTTAATATCTTCAGTCTGTTTCTCCAGTACATGTATCTTGATTTAAAGGTGACACATTATGCCCCTTTTCACAAGATGTAATATAAATCTATGTGTCCCCAGAATGTGTGTGAAATCTCAGAATTTGTGTGATCATTTATAATAGCTTGTCAAATTTGCCCCTTTTTGGGTGTGAGCAAAAACGTGCAGTTTTTGTGTGTGTCCCTTTAAATGCAAATGAGCTGCAGCTCCGCCTCCGTTCAGAAGAGGGCGGAGTCTTTACAGGAGCTTCAGAAACTCCAGCAATAACAAAACAGGCCAATCTCACTCATCCAGAATCCCAGAATAACCAGTAGCGAGTGCAGCCTTACGGAGAGACTCAGGAAGAGTTTCTGAATGTTAGTGGAGACATTTATGTAGTTGTTGTGGAGTTACAGTGATCATCTCATCATCATGTTGAACTTCTACACAAGTGTCCACAGTTCCTGAGGTGTTTATAAGACAGCGGTGACATGTTCTGGTCAATAGTGTTCAGTGCTCGTCTGTGCTCAACGACAGAACAGTTTCAGGCTTTGCTGGATCTTCTGCCGGTGCGTTAGAACTGGTCACTGTTGTCGCTCGAGAAACCAAATGTCGGCTGGTGTGTGTAAACGTGCAGATTAAGAGCCGGTAATATTATAAACGTGCAGATTAAGAGCCGGTAATATTATAAACGTGCAGATTAAGAGCCGGTAATATTATAAACGTGCAGATTAAGAGCCGGTAATATTATAAAGGTGCAGATTAAGGGCCGGTAATATTATAAACGTGCAGATTAAGGGCCGGTAATATTATAAACGTGCAGATTAAGGGCCGGTAATATTATAAACGTGCAGATTAAGAGCCGGTAATATTATAAACGTGCAGATTAAGAGCCGGTAATATTATAAGCATGTAGATTAAGGGCCGGTAATATTATAAACGTGCAGATTAAGAGCCGGTAATATTATAAGCATGTAGATTAAGGGCCAGTAATATTATAAACGTGCAGATTAAGGGCCGGTAATATTATAAACGTGCAGATTAAGGGCCGGTAATATTATAAACGTGCAGATTAAGGGCCGGTAATATTATAAACGTGCAGATTAAGGGCCGGTAATATTATAATAAGATCCTCTTCATACGTCAGAAGGAGAGAAATCTGATCGGCTTATTTTTTGTCATGCTTGCAGAGAAAGGCTCACCAGAACAGAGTTACTGGGTTTCACTTTTCATGTTTTCTGGGTTGGTAGAAGCTCTCGATTATAGCACTTACACACGGACTAACTCAGATTTTCATGATATGTCCCCTTTAAGAATATTTGTACTGAAAAACAAGACAGAGACACTGAGGCAGAGCCTCTTTTTGTGCGGGATACAGTCATGCTGATACATGGATAAAGACCCATGAGCGCAGACGGACTCATGCAGAAGCTCATCAACACATCTCCCAGCATGCATCACAGCGGGCACGTATCCCACAAGGCCTTGAGGCTGAGAGGAAGCCTCACCTGGGAGCGTGACCAACAGCTCCTCCGAGCGCCGGAGCGAGCGCTCGTCCTCCCGACCTCCGGCCACCACGCGCACCTTGTAGGACAAACCCTCCTTCAAACCCTTAAGCACGTGGAACTGAGAGCCGTTGACCTTCTCTGAGAGCCAGTCTTCATCACCTGAGGGTTTCACACACTCCGTTCAGATCTCCACACCCTCTGACCTCATACTGTTAATCTACTAAACAACTCAACCGTTATGAGCCCTCACTGCAAAACATGATGCTCTTCCTCAGCGTTTCTGTCTCGTTTTCCAGCACAAACATCTAAACATTCCTGCATCAAGAAACATTTACTGGAGAAGAACGACTTGATTAAACAAGATTAAACAAGACTTGATATGTTCAGTCCTTGAGCTTCTCCAGTGGATGTCTCCTGGTTTAGGAATGTTTAGGAGCAGGATCATGTTTTGCAGTGTATCCCGGTCGGTCAGCTCTGTTAGTGACTACATGAGCTCTACTCTATATGTTCATGTGTTTGATCATCATAAAGCATGACACACGCATGCAGGAGTCTTACTGTTGTCTATAATATATTCAACATAAAGGTGTTTCTCGGGACCCCAGTATTCCCAACTGATCAGCGCTCCGTCCTCGCTCACGGACGAGCTGACGTTCCGGAACGCAGGAGCGATGGCCGGCGCTGAGAGAGAGAGACACAAGCATCAGCTCCGGCGGCGGATCCGTGAGGAGAAGCTGAACGACTGACGCGAGAGCCGCTATTACTGAGTGAGTGAGGGCGGGAAATGACATGACATTAGCGTGTTAGGGGCGGGGCTACTGATGATGTCACTACAGCGACTGTACCCGTGTGCTGGGGGGGGGGGGGGGGGGAGGGTGCCTGAGATCCTGGAAAACACACACACTCACACACACACACACACAGCATCACGTGACTCCAGCAGGTCAAAGGTCACAGCAGCGAGTGTCAGGAGGAAAGAGGAGGACATTTATAAAAAAGGAAAGATTAAAAGATCAGAAGGAAAACACACACAGGATTCTGTGACATTCCTCCCCGTAAGTTTGTACATATAAAGGTTAAATGCATCAATCTTTGGTAGCAAATTAAGAGTTTAAACCCATTTTCAGTGATGAAACTGATTAGAATAAAATGTCTTTTATTGACTTCAACCTGGACTTTAAAGTGGACTCAAACCTCTTTCAGTTGTGATACAGTCTCTGTCCACTTTAGGAAGTGCGCCCTGTCTAGTGGACATACCTCTGTGGAGGATGGTGAGACACTAGTGCGCCCTGTCTAGTGGACGTACCTCTGTGGAGGATGGTGAGACACTAGTGCACCCTGTCTAGTGGACGTACCTCTGTGGAGGATGGTGAGACACTAGTGAGCCCTGTCTAGTGGACATACCTCTGTGGAGGATGGTGAGACACTAGTGCGCCCTGTCTAGTGGACGTACCTCTGTGGAGGATGGTGAGACACTAGTGAGCCCTGTCTAGTGGACGTACCTCTGTGGAGGATAGTGAGACACTAGTGCGCCCTGTCTAGTGGACGTACCTCTGTGGAGGATGGTGAGACACTAGTGTGGCCCTGTCTAGTGGACGTACCTCTGTGGAGGACGGTGAGACACTAGTGTGCCCTGTCTAGTGGACGTACCTCTGTGGAGGATGGTGAGACACTAGTGCGCCCTGTCTAGTGGACGTACCTCTGTGGAGGACGGTGAGACACTAGTGCGCCCTGTCTAGTGAACGTACCTCTGTGGAGGATGGTGAGACACTAGTGTGCCCTGTCTAGTGAATGTACCTCTGTGGAGGAAGGTGAGACACTAGTGCGCCCTGTCTAGTGGACGTACCTCTGTGGAGGATGGTGAGACACTAGTGCGCCCTGTCTAGTGGACGTACCTCTGTGGAGGACGGTGAGACACTAGTGTGCCCTGTCTAGTGGATGTACCTCTGTGGAGGATGGTGAGACACTAGTGTGCCCTGTCTAGTGGACGTACCTCTGTGGAGGATGGTGAGACACTAGTGTGCCCTGTCTAGTGAATGTACCTCTGTGGAGGATGGTGAGACACTAGTGCGCCCTGTCTAGTGGACGTACCTCTGTGGAGGATGGTGAAACACTAGTGCGCCCTGTCTAGTGGACGTACCTCTGTGGAGGATGGTGAAACACTAGTGTGCCCTGTCTAGTGGACGTACCTCTGTGGAGGATGGTGAAACACTAGTGCGCCCTGTCTAGTGGACGTACCTCTGTGGAGGATGGTGAAACACTAGTGCGCCCTGTCTAGTGGACGTACCTCTGTGGAGGATGGTGAAACACTAGTGCGCCCTGTCTAGTGGACGTACCTCTGTGGAGGATGGTGAAACACTAGTGTACCCTGTCTAGTGGACGTACCTCTGTGGAGGATGGTGAAACACTAGTGCGCCCTGTCTAGTGGACGTACCTCTGTGGAGGATGGTGACGGCCTCCTCGGTGAGCGCAGGACCGGATCCCTGCTGCGTTTTGGCACTGAAATAGAACTTGTAGCGCGTGCTGTGATGGAGGTTGTGCAGCGTTACACTGCTTTGATTGGACGGCAGATCCATCTCATCCAGCAGACCCAAGTCATGGCTGCTGTTGACTGGAGGCGGAGCGAGAGCGGAAAGGGGCGGGGTCACGTTATTTCAGCCAATCATAAGCTGCTGTAGATTTAGATCTTAGGTGAGGAGAGATTCTCTCACCCGTCTGATATCTGAGGGTGTATCCAGTCAGACGGCCGTTCCTCTCGTGAGGCGGAGCCCACTCCAGCGTCAGAGAGTCCAGATCCGAAGCCGACACGCGGAAGAACGACGGCACGCCGGGAACTGGAACCATACAGACCACAAAATCTGTGCCTTCAAGTCAAGTCAGCTTTATTTCTACAGCGCTTTATACAGAACAGAGCAGTATCACAGTGATAAACAGGAAAATAACAGAATCAATGATGCAAACTTCATCAAATATGAGACACATTTAGATTCAGGAGTGAAGCAGCTCTACAGAAGATCAGAGAGTCATTATTCAGATCAGTTCAGTGTTGATTCAGTTCAGTTCACTAACTGTATAAAGTTCATCATTAATGAAACAAGTTTAATTTCAGCTGTGAAGCAGCTCTGCAGGAAAAAAGTCAGAATTGCCAGATAAAAATTGCAATAGCGATAAAAAGTCAGAATTGCCAGATAAAAACTTAGTTGCAAGAAAAAGTCAAAACTGAGACAAAAAAATTGCAATAGCGATAAAAAGTCAGAATTGCGAGATAAAAAGTTGCAATTGCGAAAAAAAGTCAGAATTGCGAGAAATAAACTCATGATTGAGAGGAAAAGCCAGAATTACTAGATAAAAAATTGCAATTACGAGAAAAAGTCAGAATTGCAAGAAATAAACTCACGATTGCGAGGAAAAGACAGAATTGCCAGATAAAAACTTAGTTGCAAGAAAAAGTCAAAACTGAGAGATAAAAATTGCAATTGCGAGAAAAAAGTCAGAACTGCGAGATAAAAACTTACAATTACAAGAAAAGTCGCAATTGTGAAAAAAGTTCGAATTGTGAGAAGAAAGTCGGAATTGCTATGAAAAAACAGTATTATGAGAAATAAAGTCATGATTGAAAAAAAAAGTCTTGCAAAAGAATTGCCAGATAAAAAGTTACAATTTGTAGAAAAAGTCAGAATTGCGAGATAAAAACTTACAGTTGCAAGAAAAAGTCAAAACTGAGAGATAAAAAGTCGCAATTGTGAAAAAAGTCTGAATTATGAGAAATAAAGTCATGATTGTGAAAAAAGTCAGAATATAGCTAGATAAAAAATTGCAATTGCGAGAAAAAGTCACATGGACCTTTTTTATCTTTTATTCCATGTGGGAAACAAGCTTCCATATTGTTGTCATCTGATGGTGTCAGTGCAGCTGAGTGTATGAGTGAATAAAGCGGGTTGAGCGAGTGTTCAGAAGCTCTCACCGCCCTCCGGCGTCTCGAAGCGTTGCGTGGCGCTAGCGGGTCCTTCCCCGCGGCTGTTGAACGCCGTCACATGCAGACTGTAGACGCTGAACGGGTGCAGGTCCGGGAGCTTCCCGCGGGTTCTGTTGGGCCCGAAGCTCTCGCTCCTCTGC
>JAPDVR010000025.1:475000-482500 GCA_026230005.1 Gila orcuttii
ACACACACACACACACACACACACTCTGATGAAGACCGTCCTCATACTGGACCAGGAACTCTAACACACACACACACACACACACACACACACACACACACTCTGATGAAGACCGTCCTCATACTGGACCAGGAACTCTAACACACACACACACACACACACACACACACACACGCGCACACACACACACACACACACACACACACACACACACACACACACACACACACACACACACACACACACACACACACACACACACACACACACACACACACACACCACTCTGATGAAGACCGATCCTCATACTGGATCAGGAACTCTGACACACACACACACTAGAGATGCGCGGTTGGCGTTTACAGCCGCGGATAAACCTCGGATCGGGCGGATGACGTGACGAAAAAAAATATTTTAATTAAATTCGGGCGGGTGGTGGGCGGTTGAACCAATCAAATGAAAAATATATGTATACATTGTTAAATATTGTTATCTGACTATACCTACATCTCAAAAAAAAATCGAGCACACTTTGAAATAGTCAAATTTTCATCAGGCAGTTAGTCGAGTCGAGTCTATGCAGAGACTGCTTATTATTATCAGAGATGGCAACGCCGGCGAAGGAGGTACGTGACAAACTCAAAAAAGGAGAATTATGGCGCCCCATACAATAGCAGCATGTTGAAATTATGTGCCAAAATGCGTTTTCTATTAGGCTACAATGAAAATATAGTACAGTAGCCTATCAGATAAGGTCAGGTTTGCCAAAGTGCGTTTAATTTAGGCTATTTATTTATTTTTGTCCCTGCGCGCCGCTCGGAGACGGAGTTCACTGCTGATATTCTGAGAGCTTTCTAGTCTCGCGGCTGTCATCAGCAGCGCCTTGTATCGCCCAATCAGCGGATTGCGGGCGGGTGCGGTTTTGAAAATTGGTCAAAAACGCTGGTGCGGATGATGGCGGACGGATAATGAGTTTTGTGATGCGGTTGCGGATGAAATAATAGCCCATCCGCGCATCTCCATCACACACACAGATCCATCACACACACTTCTCTCAGGCGTGGTACTTTGATTTAAGTCCACAGGTGTGTGTGTGTGTCGTACTCTTGATGGCGCTGTTGTGCTCGTCTCCAGGTGTGTGTGTGTGTGTGTGTGTGTCGTACTCTTGATGGCGCTTTTGTGCTCGTCTCCAGGTGTGTGTGTGTGTGTGTGTGTGTCGTACTCTTGATAGCGCTGTTGTCCTCGTCTCCAGGTGTGTGTGTGTGTGTGTGTGTGTGTGTCGTACTCTTGATGGCGCTGTTGTGCTCGTCTCCAGGTGTGTGTGTGTGTGTGTGTGTGTCGTACTCTTGATGGCGCTTTTGTGCTCGTCTCCAGGTGTGTGTGTGTGTCGTACTCTTGATAGCGCTGTTGTCCTCGTCTCTAGGTGTGTGTGTGTGTGTGTGTGTGTGTGTCGTACTCTTGATAGCGCTGTTGTCCTCGTCTCTAGGTGTGTGTGTGTGTGTGTGTGTGTGTGTCGTACTCTTGATGGCGCTGTTGTGCTCGTCTCCAGGTGTGTGTGTGTGTGTGTGTGTGTCGTACTCTTGATGGCGCTGTTGTGCTCGTCTCCAGGTGTGTGTGTGTGTGTGTGTGTGTCGTTCTCTTGATGGCGCTGTTGTGCTCGTCTCCAGGTGTGTGTGTGTGTGTGTGTGTGTCGTACTCTTGATGGCGCTGTTGTGCTCGTCTCCAGGTGTGTGTGTGTCGTACTCTTGATGGCGCTGTTGTGCTCGTCTCCAGGTGTGTGTGTGTGTGTGTGTGTGTCGTACTCTTGATGGCGCTTTTGTGCTCGTCTCCAGGTGTGTGTGTGTGTGTGTCGTACTCTTGATGGCGCTGTTGTGCTCGTCTCCAGGTGTGTGTGTGTGTGTGTGTGTGTGTGTCGTACTCTTGATGGCGCTGTTGTGCTCGTCTCCAGGTGTGTGTGTGTGTGTGTGTGTGTGTGTGTCGTACTCTTGATAGCGCTGTTGTGCTCGTCTCCAGGTGTGTGTGTGTGTGTGTGTGTCGTACTCTTGATAGCGCTGTTGTGCTCGTCTCCAGGTGTGTGTGTGTGTGTGTGTCGTACTCTTGATGGCGCTGTTGTGCTCGTCTCCAGGTGTGTGTGTGTGTGTGTGTGTGTGTGTCGTACTCTTGATAGCGCTGTTGTGCTCGTCTCCAGGTGTGTGTGTGTGTGTGTGTCGTACTCTTGATAGCGCTGTTGTGCTCGTCTCCAGGTGTGTGTGTGTGTGTGTGTCGTACTCTTGATAGCGCTGTTGTGCTCGTCTCCAGGTGTGTGTGTGTGTGTGTGTGTGTGTGTCGTACTCTTGATGGTGCTGTTGTGCTCGTCTCCAGAAGTGTGTGTGTGTGTGTCGTACTCTTGATAGCGCTGTTGTGCTCGTCTCCAGGTGTGTGTGTGTGTGTGTGTGTGTGTGTGTCGTACTCTTGATGGCGCTGTTGTGCTCGTCTCCAGGTGTGTGTGTGTGTGTGTGTGTCGTACTCTTGATGGCGCTGTGCTCGTCTCCAGGTGTGTGTGTGTGTGTGTGTGTCGTACTCTTGATGGCGCTGTTGTGGTCGTCTCCAGGTGTGTGTGTGTGTGTGTACTCTTGATGGTGCTGTTGTGCTCGTCTCCAGGTGTGTGTGTGTGTGTGTCGTACTCTTGATAGCGCTGTTGTGCTCGTCTCCAGGTGTGTGTGTGTGTGTGTGTGTGTCGTACTCTTGATAGCGCTGTTGTGCTCGTCTCCAGGTGTGTGTGTGTGTGTGTGTGTGTCGTACTCTTGATGGCGCTGTTGTGCTCGTCTCCAGGTGTGTGTGTGTGTGTGTGTGTGTCGTACTCTTGATGGCGCTGTTGTGCTCGTCTCCAGGTGTGTGTGTGTGTGTGTGTGTCGTACTCTTGATGGCGCTGTTGTGCTCGTCTCCAGGTGTGTGTGTGTGTGTGTGTGTCGTACTCTTGATAGCGCTGTTGTGCTCGTCTCCAGGTGTGTGTGTGTGTGTGTGTGTCGTACTCTTGATGGCGCTGTTGTGCTCGTCTCCAGGTGTGTGTGTGTGTGTGTGTGTGTGTCGTACTCTTGATGGCGCTGTTGTGCTCGTCTCCAGGTGTGTGTGTGTGTGTGTGTCGTACTCTTGATGGCGCTGTTGTGCTCGTCTCCAGGTGTGTGTGTGTGTGTGTGTGTGTGTGTCGTACTCTTGATGGCGCTGTTGTGCTCGTCTCCAGGTGTGTGTGTGTGTGTGTGTGTGTGTCGTACTCTTGATAACGCTGTTGTGCTCGTCTCCAGGTGTGTGTGTGTGTGTGTGTCGTACTCTTGATGGCGCTGTTGTGCTCGTCTCCAGAAGTGTGTGTGTGTGTGTGTATCGTACTCTTGATAGCGCTGTTGTGCTCGTCTCCAGGTGTGTGTGTGTGTGTGTGTGTCGTACTCTTGATGGCGCTGTTGTGCTCGTCTCCAGGTGTGTGTGTGTGTGTGTGTCGTACTCTTGATGGCGCTGTGCTCGTCTCCAGGTGTGTGTGTGTGTGTGTGTGTCGTACTCTTGATGGCGCTGTTGTGCTCGTCTCCAGGTGTGTGTGTGTCGTACTCTTGATGGCGCTGTTGTGCTCGTCTCCAGGTGTGTGTGTGTGTGTGTGTGTCGTACTCTTGATAGCGCTGTTGTGCTCGTCTCCAGGTGTGTGTGTGTGTGTGTGTGTGTGTGTCGTACTCTTGATAGCGCTGTTGTGCTCGTCTCCAGGTGTGTGTGTGTGTCGTACTCTTGATGGCGCTGTTGTGCTCGTCTCCAGGTGTGTGTGTGTGTGTGTGTGTGTCGTACTCTTGATAGCGCTGTTGTGCTCGTCTCCAGGTGTGTGTGTGTGTGTGTGTGTCGTACTCTTGATGGCGCTGTTGTGGTCGTCTCCAGGTGTGTGTGTGTGTGTGTGTGTGTGTGTCGTACTCTTGATAGCGCTGTTGTGCTCGTCTCCAGGTGTGTGTGTGTGTCGTACTCTTGATGGCGCTGTTGTGCTCGTCTCCAGGTGTGTGTGTGTGTGTGTGTGTGTCGTACTCTTGATAGCGCTGTTGTGCTCGTCTCCAGGTGTGTGTGTGTGTGTGTGTGTCGTACTCTTGATGGTGCTGTTGTGCTCGTCTCCAGGTGTGTGTGTGTGTGTGTCGTACTCTTGATAGCGCTGTTGTGCTCGTCTCCAGGTGTGTGTGTGTGTGTGTGTCGTACTCTTGATAGCGCTGTTGTGCTCGTCTCCAGGTGTGTGTGTGTGTGTGTGTGTGTCGTACTCTTGATAGCGCTGTTGTGCTCGTCTCCAGGTGTGTGTGTGTGTGTGTCGTACTCTTGATAGCGCTGTTTTGCTCGTCTCCAGGTGTGTGTGTATCGTACTCTTGATAGCGCTGTTGTGCTCGTCTCCAGGTGTGTGTGTGTGTGTGTGTGTGTCGTACTCTTGATAGCGCTGTTGTGCTCGTCTCCAGGTGTGTGTGTGTGTGTGTGTGTGTCGTACTCTTGATAGCGCTGTTTTGCTCGTCTCCAGGTGTGTGTGTGTCGTACTCTTGATAGCGCTGTTTTGCTCGTCTCCAGGTGTGTGTGTGTCGTACTCTTGATAGCGCTGTTGTGCTCGTCTCCAGGTGTGTGTGTGTGTGTGTGTGTGTCGTACTCTTGATAGCGCTGTTTTGCTCGTCTCCAGGTGTGTGTGTGTCGTACTCTTGATAGCGCTGTTTTGCTCGTCTCCAGGTGTGTGTGTGTCGTACTCTTGATAGCGCTGTTGTGCTCGTCTCCAGGTGTGTGTGTGTGTGTGTGTCGTACTCTTGATAGCGCTGTTTTGCTCGTCTCCAGGTGTGTGTGTGTCGTACTCTTGATAGCGCTGTTTTGCTCGTCTCCAGGTGTGTGTGTATCGTACTCTTGATAGCGCTGTTGTCCTCGTCTCCAGAAGTGTGTGTGTGTGTGTGTGTGTGTGTGTGTCGTACTCTTGATGGCGCTGTTGTGCTCGTCTCCAGGTGTGTGTGTGTCGTACTCTTGATAGCGCTGTTTTGCTCGTCTCCAGGTGTGTGTGTGTGTGTGTGTGTGTGTCGTACTCTTGATAGCGCTGTTGTGCTCGTCTCCAGGTGTGTGTGTATCGTACTCTTGATAGCGCTGTTGTCCTCGTCTCCAGAAGTGTGTGTGTGTGTGTGTGTGTGTGTGTCGTACTCTTGATGGCGCTGTTGTGCTCGTCTCCAGGTGTGTGTGTGTCGTACTCTTGATAGCGCTGTTGTGCTCGTCTCCAGGTGTGTGTGTGTGTGTGTCGTACTCTTGATAGCGCTGTTGTGCTCGTCTCCAGGTGTGTGTGTGTGTGTGTCGTACTCTTGATGGCGCTGTTGTGCTCATCTCCAGGTGTGTGTGTGTGTGTGTGTGTGTGTGTCGTACTCTTGATGGCGCTGTTGTGCTCATCTCCAGGTGTGTGTGTGTGTCGTACTCTTGATAGCGCTGTTGTGCTCGTCTCCAGGTGTGTGTGTGTGTGTGTCGTACTCTTGATAGCGCTGTTGTGCTCGTCTCCAGGTGTGTGTGTGTGTGTGTCGTACTCTTGATAGCGCTGTTGTGCTCGTCTCCAGGTGTGTGTGTGTGTGTGTCTTACTCTTGATAGCGCTGTTGTGCTTGTCTCCAGGTTTGTGTGTGTGTGTGTGTGTGTGTGTCGTACTCTTGATGGCGCTGTTGTGCTCGTCTCCAGAAGTGTGTGTGTGTGTGTGTGTCGTACTCTTGATAGCGCTGTTGTGCTCGTCTCCAGGTGTGTGTGTGTGTGTGTCTTACTCTTGATAGCGCTGTTGTGCTTGTCTCCAGGTTTGTGTGTGTGTGTGTGTGTGTGTGTCGTACTCTTGATGGCGCTGTTGTGCTCGTCTCCAGGTGTGTGTGTGTGTGTGTGTGTGTCGTACTCTTGATGGCGCTGTGCTCGTCTCCAGGTGTGTGTGTGTGTGTGTCGTACTCTTGATGGCGCTGTTGTGCTCGTCTCCAGGTGTGTGTGTGTGTGTGTGTGTGTGTGTGTGTGTGTGTGTGTGTGTGTCGTACTCTTGATGGCGCTGTTGTGCTCGTCTCCAGGTGTGTGTGTGTGTGTGTGTGTGTCGTACTCTTGATGGCGCTGTTGTGCTCGTCTCCAGGTGTGTGTGTGTGTGTGTGTGTGTGTGTGTGTCGTACTCTTGATGGCGCTGTTGTGCTCGTCTCCAGGTGTGTGTGTGTGTGTGTGTGTCGTACTCTTGATGGCGCTGTTGTGCTCGTCTCCAGGTGTGTGTGTGTGTGTGTGTGTGTGTGTGTCGTACTCTTGATGGCGCTGTTGTGCTCGTCTCCAGGTGTGTGTGTGTGTGTGTGTGTGTGTGTGTGTGTGTGTGTGTCGTACTCTTGATGGCGCTGTTGTGCTCGTCTCCAGGTGTGTGTGTGTGTGTGTGTGTGTGTGTGTGTGTGTGTGTGTGTGTCGTACTCTTGATGGCGCTGTTGTGCTCGTCTCCAGGTGTCCAGGTGAGTTGAACACTTCTCGCTCCAGGATCCGTCAGCTCCAGATCAGTGGGAGCGTCCGGCTGCCCTGAGGAGTCAAACACACACAGACCCATCAGTTCATCATCACACACACTCAACACGCGCGATCCGACGAACACATGCTACATGAGACCAGATGATCAGATGTGAATCACATGACGACGCATGCACATCTGAACCAGAGTCACTCCAGAAACCAGATTCATCTGAAATACACTAAATCATATCACAGATACATGTGTGATCCAGCATGCTCCACACACACACGCCCTGGGGCATTATGGGATGCGATGCGGCACGGTGTGTGTTTACCGTAGATCGTAGCCGGAGTGGGCGGAGCCTCTGAGTGGGCGGGTTCAGGGAGTGAGGAAGAAGTGTGTTAGTTTACAGACACACACACGAACAAGACTCACATTAGTTGGTTTCTGCAGGAAAGCGCCACACGGATCAGTCCGGAGACGGGATTATAGATAATAATATTCTGAATGTTCTGATCCAATCTGACCTCTGACCTGTAATGCCTGAATCATAATCATAATCACACACTGTTGGGTCGTTGGCCAGAGGAGAACTGAGACTGAGTCGGGGTTTATTCCTCCATTCTGTCACTGATGGAGTTTTGGTTCCTTCACTGTCGACTTTGGCTTTTGTTTTGCTTATTTGGGGACATTTAATTTAATATTCAACAATATTATTGATCTCCTGCATTGACAGCATTATATGAGAACTGAACTGAGCTGGACGGACGATGACATCACGGTTTACTCCAGAGCGGCTATATATATATATATAAATGAACTAAATTAATAACTTTCTTACAACAACATGAACCATCACTGAACTTCCTTAAGCTGGACTGTGACGCTTTTTTCTTCTAGAAACAAACTTTGTTGCATTATTTTCCTGTTATCTCTGTAAAGCTGCTTTGAAACTCTGTGTTGTAGCAAGCGCTGTATAAAGCTGGGTTGAGTGTTACACAGAGAACATCAGGACACTCACCGACCACCGTGAGCTGAGCGCTGGCCGAGT
>JAPDVR010000025.1:492500-502500 GCA_026230005.1 Gila orcuttii
GTGTGTGTGTGTGTGTGTGTGTTGTCGGCTCGTCAGTGTGTGTGATGTTGTTGGCTCGTCAGTATGTGTGTGTGTGTGATGTTGTTGGCTCGTCAGTGTGTGTGTGTTGTTCGGCTCGTCAGTGTGTGTGTGTTCGGCTCGTCAGTGTGTGTGTGTTTTGTTTGGCTCATCAGTGTGTGTGTGATGTTGTTGGCTCGTCAGTGTGTGTGTGTGTGTGTCGGCTCATCAGTGTGTGTGTGTGATGTTGTCGGCTCGTCAGTGTGTGTGTGTTAGAGCTTAGATTCTCTACCCGAGCCCGAGCCCGAGCCCGGCCCGACCCGACCCGCGGACCGGGCCGATATTTCCCACCACTATGCTCGGGTCGGGTCGGGTCGGGCCCTTGATCAAGCACGTCACGTGTCACGCGCAGCGTCTCCTCCACTCGCACGCACGCACACTGTATTGTGTAGCTTAAGTGCAACATGGAGCTTAAAGAAGTAAAGAAAAAAAAGAAAACAGGAGAATTAACTTTGAGCAAGTATGAAGGAAAGTCGGAGGTATGGAAATATTTTAAATTAGTCGTGGGCAGTGACAACATATGTGTTGGCTTTGTTGAGTGCAAGTGCGGCGCGCTGCTATGACAGCAAAAAAACGGGGACTTCGACGATGAGCAGACACATGAAGCAGGCTTGCCATGACAGAAAGGATGATAGTCAGCCTTCAATGTCCTCTTTTGTTACTTCTCCAAGCATACCGCTGAGGGCGAGGTTTTCTTTCTTTTTTTTTTTTTTTTACGTTTCTTCATTGGGATCCATTTGCGATCCATTCGATTCTGAATAAATAAACAACGCAGTTTACATGCTTCGTCCTTGTTACATTATTCATAAAGATAATAATTAATAAATGCACGCAATAAAGGCAACATACCTTTCAACTTAAGTGTGCAAAATTCAGAATTAAATGAATGTGTAGCAATTTGTACAAATAGAGAGTCTGTGTATAGTACGTGTTGTAGCCTTTAAATAAGCGCATTTAGTTGCATATTAAAACATTATAATGTTATTTTTTTCCATCTATGTTGATAATGAAAGTGAACAGAGTAGATAGGAGGATGCGCAATATCGGGAGACATGGAGTGGTTCAGGCATGATTTTGACCACTTAATTATGTTTTGTTTTGTAGAAAGCCTTTCTTTAAAGTGAATTTCGTTTTGTATAAATTGTATCTTAATTTTAATACATTTTTCATAAACCAATTGCCTGTATTTAATAAGAAGCAAATATAGCAGACAATATAATCATGACATGAAGGCGCCGGCGAGCCGCGGTCACCATAGCCTGTGAACTGGAGCATCTCATCATAAATTAAATCAATTCTCGGCACGCTAGTCACCGAATTTACAAATGCACATCTTGCTTGTTGCACGCGTCGCACACATATGTCGAAATAACATTATTAATAATAATGAATCTTTAAGAATAGGCCTATTTGATTGAATGCTGAATGTTGTGCTTGTTCAATTTAATAAAATTAAAACTTTCATTGTGATAATTAAAATAGGCTAATTGAATATTAAATATTAAGTAGCCAATTTTTGTACATTTCTTAATAGTACTTATATAATATATATACTGTAAAATTGCGCAGCTCTCCACTGTCAATGGTCTAGCACCTGCGTTAAAAAAAAACGATCTGGCGTCGCCCCTGGTTATAACGGCCCACGTATTAAACATGGTCGGGTTTAAATCGGGCTCGGCCTCATAATTACAGTTAATGTGTCGGGCCGGGCCGGGCTCGGACACAACGTGCACGGGCTCGGGTCGGGTCGGGCTTGATTTTTTGGGCCCGATCTAATCTCTAGTGTGTGTGTGTGTGTCGGCTCATCAGTGTGTGTGTGATGTCGTTGGCTCGTCAGTGTGTGTGTGTTGTT
Organism: Gila orcuttii; assembly: GCA_026230005.1. Lineage (NCBI taxonomy): Eukaryota > Metazoa > Chordata > Actinopteri > Cypriniformes > Leuciscidae > Gila > Gila orcuttii. The sequence goes on from JAPDVR010000025.1 coordinate 494,410, forward strand.
CGGCTCGTCAGTGTGTGTGTGTTCGGCTCATCAGTGTGTGTGTGTTTTGTTTGGCTCATCAATGTGTGTGTGATGTTGTCGGCTCGTCAGTGTGTGTGTGTGTGTGTGTGTGTGTGTGTCGGCTCATCAGTGTGTGTGTGATGTTGTCGGCTCGTCAGTGTGTGTGTGTGTGTGTGTGTGTGTATGATGTTGTCGGCTCGTCAGTGTGTGTGTGTGTGTGTGTATATGATGTTGTCGGCTCGTCAGTGTATGTGTGTGTGTGTATGATGTTGTCGGCTCGTCAGTGTGTGTGTGTGTGTGTGTGTGTATGATGTTGTCGGCTCGTCAGTGTGTGTGTGTGTGTGTGTGTGTGTATGATGTTGTCAGCTCGTCAGTGTGTGTGTGTGTGTGTATGATGTTGTCGGCTCGTCAGTGTGTGTGTGTGTGAGTGTGTATGATGTTGTCGGCTCGTCAGCGTGTGTGTGTGTGTGTGTGTGTGTGTGGGCTCACCCAGCACGTTGACGAAGGCGTTGGCCAGTAAGTACCCGTGTTGATTGGAGGCGTTACACTGGTAAACGGCGCTGGAGCCCGTCTGGACCTCGGAGAAGATGATGCTGTCGTCCTCCACCTTCCGGCTCGGGTCTTTAGGAGCGTCTGTCAGCAACAACAACACAACGTCAGTCAGAGGTCAGAGGTCAGGGGTCAGGGGTCAGCTGGGACGGACAGTAACTGACCCTCGATGGGCAGGCCGTTCATGGACCAGTGGATGTGGGGTTTGGGGTGTCCTCGGGCCCGGCACGTGATGACGCCCGTCTCCAGCGGAGCCAGAACCAGATTCCTGGGAGCGCTGATCCAGTACGGAGCCGCTGCCGAGAGACAACAGGGTTTAGTGCTCTTTCTTCAAGATAAACATTTACACCAACATCTGAACCTTCAGACTGCTTTACTGATGAACTCCACAGCAGCCAATCAAACTTAATAATGGCAGTGAATGGCTATTTCTGTTTTGAAGTCCATAAAGATGCATCTGTCCATCATAAAAGTGTTTGATAAAAGTAGCGCACTACGCTACTTCTGACGCCATGACGCACTACGCTACTTCTGACACCATGACGCACTACGCTACTTCTGACGCCATGACGCACTACGCTACTTCTGACACCATGACGCACTACGCTACTTCTGACACCATGACGCACTACGCTACTTCTGAAACCATGACGCACTATGCTACTTCTGACGCACTACGCTACTTCTGACACCATGACGCACTACGCTACTTCTGACGCACTACGCTACTTCTGACGCCATGACGCACTACGCTACTTCTGACGCCATGACGCACTACGCTACTTCTGACACCATGACGCACTACGCTACTTCTGACACCATGACGCACTACGCTACTTCTGACGCCATGATGCACTACGCTACTTCTGACGCCATGACGCACTACGCTACTTCTGACGCCATGACGCACTACGCTACTTCTGACACCATGACGCACTACGCTACTTCTGACACCATGACGCACTACGCTACTTCTGAAACCATGACGCACTACGCTACTTCTGACGCACTACGCTACTTCTGACACCATGACGCACTACGCTACTTCTGACGCACTACGCTACTTCTGACGCCATGACGCACTACGCTACTTCTGACGCCATGACGCACTACGCTACTTCTGACGACATGACGCACTACGCTACTTCTGACGACATGACGCACTACGCTACTTCTGACGCCTTGATGTGATGCACTACGCTACTGCTGACGCCATGAGTTTCGTAAGTTGCGCATTAGGCGTAAGTAGACTGCGTAAGTTCGTTTGGCCGGAAGCTAGAATTTTACTTTGTAACGTATTAAATATTAAATATTAATATTTTTCTTACACACACTCATCGCTTCGCTTCAGAAGGCCTTTATTAACACCCCGGAGCCTGTGGAGCACTTTATGATGGATAGATGCACTTTAATGGACTTCAAAACAGAAAGAGCAATTCACTGCCATTATAAAGCTTGGAAGAGTCAGGACATTTTTTAATATAACTCCGATGGTATTCGTCTGAAAGAATGTCATATACACCTAGGATGACTTGAAGGTGAGTAAATCATGGGCTAATTTAGATTTTTGGGTGAACTATCCCTTTAATTTGAGTGAGTAATGCCTCAGGAGCGTGTGTGTTTGTGCTGTTTTCACCTTTAACGGAGACTCTGATGGTGTGGTGAACTGAGCCGAGCCGGTTCCCGGCAGTGCAGCGATACTCCCCGGCGTCCGCCTCCGACACGTCCGTGATCCGCAGAGTCTTGTTGAAGTTCATCAGTGCAGCTCGGCGACCGGGGATATCACCGCTGAGCTTCGTCCAGGAGACCGCAGGAGTGGGACTGAGTGGGAATCAGAACGTCACAGACCCAAACACACACTAGGGTTACTGTAGAGCTGTGGTGAACCTGAACTCACAGGCCGTCTGCGATGCACTCCAGCTCCAGAACCTCTCCTCGCAGGACCATCTGAGAGCTGAGCGAGCCGCTGGGAACCAGGAACACCGGCGCTCGCTCGTCCACCGGCTTGTCTGGAAGAAAACACTCTCAGTGAGATCATGCTTCATAACCATAACTCATGTCAACTAGGGTTGGGAATCGAACATCTGAATACCTGAGGGCAGGAATCGGATACTTGTTATAAAATTTAAATTTCGATTCCTCTTATCGATTCCTTTGTGAGCATTTCAATATAACTTTAAACCATTCCAGCGTGAGCCGACTCGCTGTTTTCTGAGCTGCAGGCGTGTGTCACGGCACTAATATTCCTGCTGCCGTCTCTATAATAACACTAATCAAACAACAAAAGACAAAGAAAAAATTCCCTCGTTCTTGACTGAATAACTTTTGTATAACTATATTTTTAATAACTATATTTGTAACGTATATTTTATTTATAAAGTGTAGTGTTATTTTAACATTTGATTACAGTTTCTGTACCTGAATACCTGAAAATCTTAAAACACTTTATTTCAATCGTATCTTTGTTCAGTTCTTGTGATTGCTCATTTTTAATTTTTAATTTTTTAATTACAGAGTGTTTACTTGTCTTTAATAATGCTTGAATTTTATATTAGTTAGGCTAGTTGTTTTTCTATGGTATTTTTAAACCACAGGGTAAGAATCGGAATCGATAGCCAAAATCGGAATCGGAATCGTTAATATTCAAACGATACCCAACCCTAATATCAACAGACACCAGGAAGATGAAGAGAGTTCAGAAAGAGATGATGAGGAACGACAGGATCATTGTGTCTGAAGCAGAAGACATCTGAGATCTGTTAGTCGATAAACAGGGCTTTAATGAAAGACGCTCCGGAATGAGGGAGTACAGCGGAGGTTAGAGGTCACTGGGTGTGGGTTAGACCAGAGTCACTAGGGGGCGCCGTCACTCACCACTAAACAAATCAGTGTCATTCAAATAATCTGCCATTGTGTCATTGAGTGAATCCACTGAAACACAACAAAACAACAAAACAAATCAAACACATGCAAAGCAACCGCAGGAATATGATGCGAGATTCTCACAGCTGCGGCCGATGGCATTTGCGACTCAAGAGCTCTTTGTTTCGCTCAGAGATCAGACAGTGCATTAAATTGACGAATGGATGTTCGGGGGTTTTATTGACGCTCAAACCAACCCAAAACTACAATAGTGCTCATTCAGAGGCACATGACTAGGGGAAGCGTCCTCCCACAGATCTGCGACTCACGGTCGATGACGTGGACGGTGATGGGCTGCTTCTGCTGGATGGTCTGCGTGTGTGGGAACCGAGCGTAGCAGATGTAGTTGTTCCTGGAGTCCTCCATCAGGACGTTGGAGAAGTACAGGTCTCCGTTCAGACCCTGAGACACTCGCCGGCTCTGAGGCAGACGATGGAAATCTGCACACACACACACACACACACACGGTTAGAGTCGGAGAGAAAGGGAAGCTGCGCTCGTCTTTTCTTCTCTATAGTGCGGCATATCCGAGTGAAACGCTTCTGGAACAAGAACAATTGTGGGCAAAAAAACTTGATTCTGTGCATTGTTGTTAATTGGATGTTGGGATGTAGGCGTGGCTCTATGCAAATGAGAGGGAGCTTGCAGGGGCGGAGTTTTTTGTCCATTATGAATTGATTGGATGGTTGGATGGTGGTGGCTTGCTATTGGTGGATCTCATGTGAGTGACAGGTTGCCCCGCCCTCGCCTTGATGCTGTGTATCAAATGTTAATTGGATGTTGGAATGTAGGCGTGGCTCTATGCAAATGAGCGTGAGCTTGCAGGGGAACAGTTTTTTGTCTGTGGGGAATCGATTGTATGGTTGTGGTTTGCTATTGGTGGATCTCATGTGAGTGACAGGTTGCCCCGCCCTAGCCTTGATTCTGTGCATTGTTTGTTGATTGGATGTTGGGATGTGGGCGTGGCTCTATGCAAATGAGCATGAGCTTGCAGGGGAACAGTTTTTTGTCTGTGGGGAATCGATTGGATGGTTGTGGTTTGCTATTGGTGGATCTCATGTGAGTGACAGGTTGCCCCGCCCTAGCCTTGATTCTGTGCATCGTTTGTTGATTGGATGTTGGGATGTGGGCGTGGCTCTGTATGCAGATGAGCATGAGCTTGAAGGGCCGGAGTTTAATCACACTAAATGATCGGAGAAGATCCATTTGATTAAACATTATGAGCTCAAAACATTAAAAAAATGAATTGTTCATAGTTAACATGCGTTCAGAAAACAGATTTAATGAGGACACTTACTGTTGTCCATCCAGAACACGATGGGCGGCGGGAGGCCGGCGGGGGGGCGGCAGTGCAGGATTAACGACTGTCCCTCCTGCGCAACGATTGGACTCAACCTCTCTTTAGACCACAGAGGAGATCCTACAGGAAGAGGAAGCAGCCGTGATCACATGACTCAACACGAGCGTGAGTGTGACGGACAGGTGAAACGTGATGCAGGAAAGAGATCTAAACACTGATGAGGTCACTATGAGGTCAGTCTGCAGGAGTGGGCCGCCACATGCATTACAGCCAAACATTCCCATTTACCTCCGAGTATCAGATCTCTGATGACGCTGAAAATGTCTTACGACACACAAAACAACGAGAGTGAGAGGGTTAAACGAGGCTGCGTGAGAGATGAGATGAGAAAGCAGCGAGTGATCTGATTGGTGGAGCTGACGTACTGGACTGGCGGATGATGATGTGGTTGGAGAGGGCGGAGCCGAGCTGGTTGTGGGCGGTGCACTGATACACGCCCTCGTAGGCGTCGGCCTTCTCTCCTCCGATGATGTCAATCACCAGCGTTCCTGAATGAGGCTTCATCGTGACTTTGGGATCTTTATCGATGTCGAAATGCGTCCCGTTCCTGGTCCACGAGAAGCTGTGGGCGATCAGAACAAGTTTATTTATATAACATATTTGATACAAAAGTGCATCTATCCATCATAAAAGTGTTTCTCATCTCGCCTCATCTCAGAGTGTGTGTGAGTTTCGTCTCAGAGTGTGTGTGAGTCTCGTCTCGTCTCGGAGTGTGTGTGTCTTGTCTCGTCTCGGAGTGTGAGTGAGTCTCGTCTCGTCTCGTCTCGTCTCGGAGTGTGTGTGAGTCTCGTCTCGTCTCAGAGTGTGTGTGAGTCTCGTCTCATCTCGGAGTGTGAGTGAGTCTCGTCTCGTCTCGTCTCGTCTCGGAGTGTGTGTGAGTCTCGTCTCGTCTCAGAGTGTGTGTGAGTCTCGTCTCGTCTCAGAGTGTGTGTGAGTCTCGTCTCATCTCGGAGTGTGAGTGAGTCTCGTCTCGTCTCGTCTCGTCTCGGAGTGTGTGTGAGTCTCGTCTCGTCTCAGAGTGTGTGTGAGTCTCGTCTCATCTCGGAGTGTGTGTGAGTCTTGTCTCGTCTCAGAGAGTGTGTGTGAGTCTCGTCTCGTCTCAGAGTGTGTGTGTGTGAGTCTCGTCTCGGAGTGTGTGTGTCTTGTCTCGTCTCAGAGTGTGTGTGTGTGAGTCTCGTCTCGGTGTGTGAGTCTCGTCTCGTCTCGGAGTGTGTGTGTGTGTCTTGTCTCGTGTGTCTTGTCTCGTCTCAGAGTGTGTGTGAGTCTCGTCTCGTCTCAGAGCGTCTCGTCTCAGAGTGTGTGTGAGTCTCGTCTCGTCTCAGAGTGTGTGTGAGTCTCGTCTCAGAGTGTGTGTGAGTCTCGTCTCGTCTCAGAGTGTGTGTGAGTCTCGTCTCGTCTCAGAGTGTGTGTGAGTCTCGTCTCGTCTCAGAGTGTGTGTGAGTTTCGTCTCGTCTCGGAGTGTGTGTGAGTCTCGTCTCGTCTCAGAGTGTGTGAGTCTCGTCTCGTCTCAGTGTGTGTGAGTCTCGTCTCGTCTCGGAGTGTGTGTGAGTCTCGTCTCGTCCCGTCTCGGAGTGTGTGTGTCTTGTCTCGTCTCAGAGTGTGTGTGAGTCTCGTCTCGTCTCAGAGTGTGTGTGAGTCTTGTCTCATCTCAAGAGTGTGTGAGTCTCGTCTCGTCTCAGAGTGTGTGTGAGTCTCGTCTAGTCTCAGAGTGTGTGTGTGTGTGTGTGAGTCTCGTCTCGGAGTGTGTGTGAGTCTCGTCTCGTCTCAGAGTGTGTGTGAGTCTCGTCTCGTCTCAGAGTGTGTGTGAGTCTCGTCTCGTCTCAGAGTGTGTGTGAGTCTCGTCTCGGAGTGTGTGTGAGTCTCGTCTCGTCTCAGAGTGTGTGTGTGTGTGTGTGAGTCTCGTCTCGGAGTGTGTGTGAGTCTCGTCTCGTCTCAGAGTGTGTGTGAGTCTCGTCTCGTCTCAGAGTGTGTGTGAGTCTCGTCTCGTCTCAGAGTGTGTGTGAGTCTCGTCTCAGAGTGTGTGTGAGTCTCGTCTCGTCTCAGAGTGTGTGAGTCTCATCTCATCTCAGAGTGTGTGAGTCTCGCCTCGTCTCAGAGTGTGTGTGAGTCTCGTCTCGTCTCGGAGTGTGTGTGTGTCTTGTCTCGTCTCGGAGTGTGTGTGAGTCTCGTCTCGTCTCAGAGTGTGTGTGTGTCTTGTCTCGTCTCAGAGTGTTTGTGAGAGTCTTGTCTCGGAGTGTGTGTGAGTCTCGTCTCGTCTCAGAGTGTGTGTGAGTCTCGTCTCGGAGTGTGTGTGAGTCTCGTCTCGTCTCAGAGTGTGTGTGAGTCTCGTCTCGTCTCAGAGTGTGTGTGAGTCTCGTCTCGTCTCAGAGTGTGTGTGAGTGTCGTCTCGTCTCGGAGTGTGTGTGAGTTTCGTCTCTGAGCGTGTGTGAGTCTCGTCTCAGAGTGTGTGTGAGTCTCGTCTCTTCTCAGAGTGTGTGTGAGTGTCGTCTCGTCTCGGCTTGTGTGTGAGTCTCGTCTCGGATTGTGTGTGAGTCTCGTCTCGTCTCGGAGTGTGTGTCAGTCTCATCTCGTCTCGGAGTGTGTGTGAGTCTCGTCTCGGAGTGCATGTGAGTGTCGTCTTGTCACGGAGTGTGTGTGTGTATGTCTCACCTGGGGTGCGGCTTCCCTTTGGCCTCGCAGTGGATGACGATGTTCTCGCGCGGGTCCACGATATATTCCTTCGGCGACTGATGGGTGATTGTGGGCGGCTGCGGCACTGCAGGTCACATGACATGGGTTAGCTTAGATACAGCCAATCAGAGAACACACGAACACACACACACAACACACACACACACACACAGCAAGATCTCTCGACATGCAAAACAATTCGAAACACATAAATCTACTGCATCACATGCACTGAAACGCTTCTTTCATTGATGTAAATCAGTGCTGTGTATTAATGGTCTGTTTTTAATCTACATAAACCCACTGAAGCAGAAGTGCAGTAACAGCATGCAAACACTGCAGCAATAAAACAAGATCATCAGCAAACAAACCACAGTAAAGGAAAAGCTCAATGCACAGAAACTTACATCCTTCCAGGAGTTTAGCTAGAGAATCACAGACAGACGTGAGAGAGCGTCAGAACATGAGGACCATCAGAGACTGATCTCAGATCAGATTCATCACATCGGCCCAGAGCTTTCTCTGATTGGCTGATGAGGGACTTTTATTTTGACAGCACACCTTTAGTTTACTGTATTAGTTTAACAGCT
>JAPDVR010000025.1:505000-552500 GCA_026230005.1 Gila orcuttii
ACAACAATGTGCGTCTGAGCTGTTGTTCAGAGACATTCCCTTTGAATCAGCTTTATCTTCCTGACCCATGATCTCAGCGCTCAGAAAGTAGAACAATATCTTTGTAAATAATGAATGTTTTTGAAAAGCTCTAGAGATAATCCGATAAAAGCCACTGTAAAAAATTATATGATCGATAAGATATGACAACATACAGTATATTTTTACAGTGCTTTTTTTAACAATTAGCAATTTTTAACTAAAAAAGTGACTGACTTACATCAAAAGTTAAGCAATTTTTTACTTTTTTAGTTATATAAAACTCAACTAATTTTTTAAAGTCAGTTTAATGTAATTTAAGTTAAACATCCAAGTTGATTGTACTTAAATTTAAGGCAGCAATTTTTTTTTTTTTACAGTGAATTGCTTAAAGGAGTGGTTGATTATGATTTCACTTTTCTAACTTTAGTTAGTGTGTAATGTTGCTGTTTGATCATAAACAACATCTGCAAAGTTACGATGCTCAAAGTTCAAAGCAAAGGGAGAGATTTTCTTTTAAAGAAATAGTTTTTTAAGGACTACAACAAACGGCTGGTAGGAACTACACCACATTGCTCCCTGGTTAATTTCACTAACCCAGACATTTACATAAACCCCGCCCCCTGAACACAATTTATAATTTATCATGACAGAATATGCTAATCAATCAATGACTAGAAGATAACTACACATCAGCTACATACATTCATCAACTAACATTCAGAAATGTTGTCACTTCTTCTTGAGTCTCTCCATCTTTGTCTGACTCCGTTTTGATGTGTGTGTGTGTGTGTGTGTGTGTGTGTGTGTGTGTGTGTGTGTGAAAGTGTGTGTGTGTGTGTGTGTGTGTGTGAAAGTGTGTGTGTGTGTGTGTGTGTGAGAGTGTGTGTGTGAGTGTGTGTGTGTGTGTGTGTGTGTGTGTGAGTGTGTGTGTGAGAGTGTGTGTGTGTGTGTGTGTGAGGTAAAAGGACACAAGCTGTTGAAGCTCCGCCCCCTGCGCCGGGAGCTGCAGCTCATTTGCATTTAAAGGGACACACACAAAAACTGCTTGTTTTTGCTCACCCTCAAAAAAAGAGACAATTTTAACATGCTATATAAAAATATCTGTGGGGAATTTTGAGCTAAAACTTCACACACACTCCGGGGACATCAGAGACTTATTTTACATCTTGTGAAAAGGGCATTATACGCCCCCTTTAAGTTACTCTTGTGTTTTTGTCTTTTCTGACTCAAGGACACTTGCTTTTGTCGTCCTGCTCGTTTCTGAAGTTTTTCTATGCGATGGAAAGCAAATGTTTACACAGCGATTCATTCCCTGTGAATTCCATTAACATTCCCTGTCTTTCTCACACTCATACGCACACGCACACACACACACACACACACACACACACACACACACACACACACACACACACACACACACACACACACAGATCCGGGATTCTCTGAGATGCTAATGTCTGGCAGCGTCTTAAAGGAACGAGGTCTCGTTAGCATGCGGTGTGAAGCGAGCGCTAAACTACAATACACTGAACTACACATAACAACTCCACAGATTACAGGTCTGGGATCAGCTTCATCAGATCAGAGTCTGATCCAGCACATGTCAAATGATGATGACGGCTCATTTGCATATGCAAATACAATACAGCGTTGCCAACTTTTGAGTTTAGCTTGGGGTGAGAATTATGGAAGGGGTGTGTGTGTGTGTGTGTGTGTGTGTGTGTGTGTGTGTGTGTGTGTGTGTGTGTGTGTGCAAAAAAACCTTGTGATTTTCTTTTGTGATTGTCAAAACATTTGGTAACTAAACAGAATTTTATTAAGTTGTACAGTGACTGGTATGCTACTGTTTTTATTATAGCTTGACACAGATTTCAATTAAATAAACTTGATTCCGATCTTGATTCAATCTCGATTGATCTGGATAAATATTAGGTACAGTAGATACAAAAGAATATCTCACCTAATGCTGTAAACAGAGAGAGAGCCCTGTCAGCTGGTATTATTAAAGGTTAAAAATAACAACTCAAATGAAATATAATGCGGTTTGTATTATAATAACAACTTTATAATACTGTAATGATATAAGTCAAAATATAATAAGTATGTATTATAGTGCACATATTTAGCAAAATACTCTCTATTGCTAATTTTTCTTTCATTAAATCATTAAATAGCTTTCCTGAGGTAAATTTAACGTTATGACACATTGTTCTCCGGCTGTTTTATTGAACTCTTTCCGCGGTTGAAAAACACTGATTGATCAGTATTCTGTATTAGGGCTGGGTATCGATTCAGATGTTCAAATTCGATTCGATTTCGATTTTCAATTTCCGATTCGATTTTTGTCCCCCGATTCGATTCTCGATTCGACTCAATGAATATAGATGTATTGCAAATCCTATATTTATAAAAAAGAACAGTGAAAATAAGTTTACAAGTGGTTAATTAATAAAAAGAAATTAAGAGCCACAAACCTGTATATTAAACTCTTTTTATGTTAGGTACACTTGGGTACATTAAAACAGAACCCAACTCTATATTTCAATTGCACAATGAATAGACAGGATTTTGATACAAGATGCAAAATTGATGCTGAAAATTGGACAAGTCAGAACAGTCACATGCCTTGATCAAACAGAATCAGGTTATTTTATGTTTAAGATAGATAGATAAATAAATATCAGTTATATTTTAGACAATTTTTTATTACATTTATCTCACCTAAATGTTTGTTTTTACAATGGGGTAATTTTGTTGTTAAGAGTTTATTCAACACATGGAAGCTTGATTTCAATCTTTGAATTAAATTGAAAAAAGTAGCACAAATAAATACAATAGAATAAAGATTAAAATAGAATAAAAAAAAGTTTTCGGGTAGGTAAGAAATACTACAGAAACTGAATAAAGTAATCCAATGTAAAATAACACTGGAGAGTCTTTTAGTCCTGACTAAGTTAAATACATAGGCTATTAATCCTGAAGAACCCAAGAACCCTTTTCTTCTTTGGAAAATTATGAACTATGCATTAAATTACTGCTATAAGTTCACTGAACACCAAAATATCCACCTTTTCAATTTTAACCCTTTATTCCCTAATTTAGGATTAGGGTCAAATTTGACCCAGTGGGCTTTAGGCGTATAATTTCAAAGAATCACATTAACAAACACTGTAATTGCAAACTATTTTAAATTTAGGAAAATAATCGGTCAACCACACCAGCTACATTTAACAATGTTTTTTTTTTTTTTTACTTTATTTGTTGCATGTTAGAACTGGATTTCAAATGTACAAACACTTTGGCCAATGGAAACAAGAACACAAGGCAACACCATGGGTCTTTGCTTATCCGGTTGAAACAATTCATCAGAATCGCTATCGCTGTCCAATTCAGGGCCAAAGTCACTATCATCAGTTTCAAGTTGCTCCAATACTTGTATGACAGTGATCTTTCTCTGTTGCTTTCCCTGTCCTGAAAAGGGAGCGGTCATACTCCCTGAAAAGATATACTACTTTATTAGTCTCTGGCCCTGTACTACTGAGGTAACTTAGTAAAATATATGATACAAATGAAATTATTTCAAGGCTTTAGCCAAATACAGGACTGTCACCATTCTCCATCAAAGTCACTTAAAGAACCAAAGGGTCATTTTTGACCCGACATTTGTTTAACCCATACACCCAGAGGGTCATTTTTGGCCCATCGTTTTTTGAACTAGCTCAGAGTCTCTAATTTATCCAAAAAGAATATAAAACGTACTTCTAGGCATTCTGCAAGCTAATACTAAATAGATTAACAAAAAATACACAATTTTACCAACCACTGGTTTGCTGATAAGACGATTTTGTTCGGATAGGTTTCCAGCTCAACAAAACAGCATGTGGTCAGCTATCTTGTTACTACCACTCTGGCACTTGTGAGTTCAATATTCATCCACTAGGTGTCTCTATGCAGGGTCCAGAAGTGGCACTGTGGGCTTTTGAAGTTAAATTTGACAATTTTTTTTTTTTGTTCATTTTGGGTAGCAGCAATTAACAGCGGCCAAATTTGACCCGTGGTGATTCCTTACAATTAAAGCTATATTATGTTGTTTTGACAACAAAATGAATGACAGACACATATGGCTGCGTTCACTTTAGGAACTAGTGCACGGATCCATTATACTGTCTGTCATACGCGTTTTATGCTAATTTAAGACCTAACCGACTGTCTTTACGAGGTTACTCACCAAGACCAGAGTTTTGACATAATTTCGCGTGTTTTTGACCGTTAAAGCGATATAATCCACGAAAAAGAACTTTTGTTACTGGCGAGCTGTTTGTGAGGCGGATTTCGGCTTTACTGTATGTGCACGCAGTGAAAAACATCTCTGAGAGCGCGCGAGCACTGGATTGTTTAAAATCGCTTGAATGTTTAAACTGGTAAAACTTAAAAAGATGTGAAAATGATAAACGATGAATATTCCGTGAATATTCCGTCATGTCCCGACTCCTAAACGCGAGTGTTTATCGACGCCTGCAGCGCTTGACGCTTGCCTTGTGCAGAGAGAGAAGACGCAGAACCGCTGAACACACACGCTGTTTGTGAAATTGCGTCTCAGAGAAAGTTTTAAAATGACTGATTTGATTTTATAATCTGTGTGGATTAAATTTACTCACACAATCTACAAGTGAATAAATGTTTGCGGAATAAATGCCAAGACGTTACACACCATCTGACTAGTAAGTCAAAGTCCAAATCACAATCTCTGCTGTCCCAACTTAATTGATACAAGTAGTGTAGAACATTATATAGAAACTGTGTCTATTCCTCGTCTAGTGAGGCCAAACAATAAATCTAGTTTAGGATCTAGGAAAAATCTTATTGTAATTAAACCAGAAAATCTAAATCTCAGTGAACAAAAAGAATTTCTAAAACTAGGTCTTCTAAACATTAGATCGCTCACACCTAAGGCGGTTATTGTAAATGAAATGGTCACAGATAATAATTTCGATGTTCTGTGCCTTACTGAAACCTGGCTTAAACCAAATGATTATTTCGGTCTAAATGAGTCTACTCCGCCAGGATACTGTTATAAGCATGAGCCCCGTCCGATCGGTCGTGGCGGCGGTGTTGCAACAATCTATAGAGATATCCTAAATGTTACTCAGAAAACAGGTCACAGGTTTAATTCGTTCGAAGTACTTGTGCTAAATGTTACGCTCTTAGATGTAAGAAAGAAATCCCTATTATCTCTAGCCTTAGCGACCGTATATAGACCTCCAGGGCCCTATGCTGATTTCCTAAAAGAGTTTTCAGACTTTCTCTCAGATCTATTGGTCAATGCCGATAAAGCAATAATTGTTGGAGATTTTAACATACACGTAGATAACACAAATGATGCGTTAGGGGCTGCGTTTACAGATTTATTAAACTCCTTCGGGGTCAAGCAAATCGTCAGTGGTCCCACTCATCGTCTAAATCATACACTAGATTTAATTATATCATATGGAACCAATCCAACCGATATAGATATTATAGCGCAAAGTGACGATCTCACTGATCATTGTATGGTAACGTGCATATTACGTACTGCTGAAATTTGCCATGTTGCGCCACGTTATCGACCAGGCAGAACAATCGTTCCAACCACTATAGATAGATTCACAAATAGCTTACCTGATCTATCTCAGCTGCTCAGTGAACCCCAACAAACAGATGAACTAGAGGAAATGACTAGCAGTTTGAGCACCATTTTCTCTAGTACATTAGATATTGTTGCACCAATTAGATTAAAAAAGGTTAGAGAGAAAACTAAAACACCATGGTACAATAGTACTACACATGTTATCAAGAGAGAAACTCGTAACTTAGAGCGTAAATGGAAACAAACTAATTTAGAGGTCTTTAGAATCGCGTGGAAAGACAGTATGTCACGTTATAAAAAGGCTCTAAAAGCAGCCAGGGCTGAGCATCTCCGCAAACTAATAGAAAATAACCAAAATAATCCAAGGTTTTTATTTAACACCGTGGCTAGACTAACAAATAAACAGACATCACCAGAGCAAAATATTCCGTTACAGTATAGTTGTAATGATTTTATGAATTACTTCAATGAGAAAATAGAAAGCATCCGAAATACAATTGTAAATGTACAATCCTCTATGGTGTCTTATGATTCAGCCACAATTATCGCCCCTCAAGAACAACTACACCGCTTTACAACTATAGGACAGGAAGAGCTAAATAAACTTATCTTTGCAGCGAAACCAACAACATGTTTATTAGACCCAATACCCACTAAACTACTGAAAGAAGTGTTACCTGTAGTGGAAGAGCCTCTTCTCAATATTATTAACTCGTCTTTATCTTTAGGTCATGTTCCAAAAATATTTAAGCTGGCAGTAATAAAACCTATTATTAAGAAACCGCAATTAGATCAAAATAACTTAGCAAATTACAGACCCATTTCAAATCTTCCATTTATGTCTAAAATACTAGAAAAAATTGTGTCCGCTCAATTGTGCTCTTTCCTGCAAGAAAATGAGATATATGAAAAATTTCAGTCAGGATTCAGACCGCATCATAGCACAGAAACTGCGCTAGTTAAAATTACAAATGATTTACTTTTAGCTTCTGACCAAGGCTGTATCTCAATACTAGTTCTACTCGATCTTAGCGCTGCGTTCGACACTATAGATCATAAAATACTCTTAGATCGACTACAAAACTACACTGGTGTTCAGGGACAGGCATTAAGCTGGTTTAGATCGTACTTATCAGACCGTTACCATTTTGTCTGTTTAAATGGGGAAAAATCGAAGATAACGTCAGTAGACTATGGAGTGGCGCAAGGATCGGTGTTAGGCCCTCTGCTATTCTCAATATATATGCTGCCACTGGGTAATATTATAAGAAAACATGGAATTAATTTCCACTGTTATGCTGATGACACTCAATTATATATTTCATCAAGACCAGATGAAAACACTAACTTATCTAAATTGACAGAGTGTCTTAAAGATATAAAATGCTGGATGACGTGTAATTTCCTGCTATTAAATTCAGATAAAACGGAGGTATTACTTATTGGTCCAAAAAACTACCCACAAAACCTCGTACAATACAACTTTAATTTAGAAGGATGTCCAGTTACTTTATCCACTACAGTAAAAGACCTGGGTGTTATACTAGACCGCAACTTGTCTTTCGAAAATCATATTTCATATGTTACAAGAACAGCCTTCTTCCACCTTAGAAATATTGCTAAGCTACGTAACATGCTATCTGTTTCTGATGCAGAAAAGTTAGTTCATGCATTCATGACCTCAAGACTAGATTACTGTAACGCTTTATTAGCTGGTTGTCCTACATCCTCAATAAACAAGCTACAGTTAGTGCAAAATGCAGCTGCTAGAGTTCTTACTAGGTCAAGAAAATATGATCATATAACACCGATTTTATCATCTCTGCACTGGTTACCTATTAAGTTCCGTATCAATTACAAAGTACTATTACTGACCTATAAAGCCCTAAATGGTCTAGCTCCTGTATATTTAATGGACCTTCTATCGCCCTACAATCCATCGCGTTCTTTAAGATCCCTAAATTCGAGGCTTCTGGTCATTCCTAGGATATCCAGATCCACTAAAGGAGGGAGGGCGTTCTCGCATTTACCTCCTAAACTCTGGAATAGCCTTCCTGATATTGTTCGAGGCTCAGACTCGCTCTCCCAGTTCAAAACTAGATTAAAGACGCATCTCTTCAGCCAAGCATTCACATAATGCTTGCCTCTTATACTACTGTTGAATCAGATCGAATGCATTAATATTATGAACAGCAGCTACGCTAATTATTTCCCATCTGCTTTTCTGCTGTTATCTCGGGACGCTAGTCCCGAAGTAAATAGCGTTCTTCAGCTACAGTCTGTATCCAGCCTCTCACGGAGACTTCAGAGTCCCCAACACCTGCGATGAGACGACTCGACGCCTGTGAAGAGACGACTCAACGCCGGCGATATGTTATGCCCTAAATTAATACATGATGATTAACTAACTGTATTTTTTACGTACATTTCTGAAATGCACTTTCTGTAAAGCTGCTTTGAAACAATATGTATTGTGAAAAGCGCTATACAAATAAATTTGAATTGAATTGAATTGAATGTTTGCGTGAATTTCCCACATTTTAAATGGTAGACCTGCAGGAATTAATAAAATTGTGCGCAATACCCGCGCTGAAATTCGAGCCCTGCATATGGAAAAAATCGTTTCGTGGCCGTTGAGAATCGATTTTGAATCGACCACATTTTAAAAAACGATTAATCGAAAAATCTATTTTTTTGCCCAGCCCTATTCTGTATGAGGGATATAGATTTCAGTAAGTTGTTCTGTCTCTTTAACACACCTATTGTTCCTTCGTGTTTATTTACTATTAACTAGTAAAGAGTAACAGATGATCGGTTCACGAGCCGCTTGAACTGAGATCTGTCACATTTACAAGTGCCAAAACTGTATTTATTGTTTGAATTTCGTAATAAAACTGGTCAGGTCAGTGTCCGCTCTGCTCCGGATCGTTCTCCACAGTTACTGTACCAGAATCAGCTCCTCAGAGCCTGATTTATGCGTGAGCGGAGACAGTCATTGGACGGAAAACATGTCCTGTTTACGACTGTTGACCTTTTTAATAAGCGGAAAGGAAACAAGACGAAGCCATTCATCCGTTCTGATTCTCTTCCAGCATCAGCGCAGAAAATCACAACTAACTGTTCAATAACATCATTATAAAGTCTAATCAGAAGTACATTACAGGATAAGTTCACTTCAGGATTAAAATATCCAGATAATTTACTCTCCGTACGTCAGCAAGATGTTCATGTCTTTCTTTCTTCAGTGGAAAAGAAATGAAGGTTTTTGAGGAAAACACTCCAGGATTTTCTCCATATAGTGACTTCAATGGAGTCCAACGGGTCGAAGGTCCAAATGTGAGTTTCAGTGCAGCTTCAAAGTCTCGACACGATCCAGCCGAGGAATAAGAGTCTGATCTAGACAAACCAGCGCACATTTATAACAAAATAAACATTTATATACTTTAACCACTAATGCTGGTCTTGCACGAGCTGCGATGCGACACACATTACGTAATCAGGGTGAAAGGTCACGCGTGACGTAGGCGTAAGAACAGATCTAGTGTTTATAAAGCGAACAAACGCCATTTACAAAATAAATAAATAAATGGTAAAAGTTTTTCACCCTTCCCTACATTTCTGACCCGGAACACGCGTGACCTTTCACCCTGATCACGTAATGTGTGTCGCATCACAGCTCGTGGAAGACCAGCATTAGTGGTTAAAGTATATAAATGTTTATTTTGTTATAAATGTGCGCTGGTTTGTCTAGATCAGACTCTTATTCCTCGGCTGGATCGTGTCGAGACTTTGAAGCTGCACTGAAACTCACATTTGGACCTTCGACCCGTTGGACTCCATTGAAGTCACTATATGGAGAAAATCCTGGAGTGTTTTCCTCAAAAACCTTCATTTCTTTACGACTGAAGAAAGAAAGACATGAACATCTTGGATGACGTGGGGGAGAGTAAATTATCAGGAAGTTTTAATTGAAGTGAACGACTCCTTTAATGATATGATCTGATTGTGTCTAAATGTAAGTGATAAACTTTTAAAAAAGCAGGTGTGTTAAATGGATGTTCCCGAGCGTGAACACACACATTGCATCGGTGTCAGCGAGTCCTTCACGGGCCGCTGGGTAAAGCTAGCGCGCGCCGGCGGTGATTGTGATGCTAATGTGAGCCGTTCTCTGGCCAGATCAATAGTGGCTTTAGGATGTGCTGACTCGCTCGCCGGCGCTTTCTCTCTATTGTGGAGATCAGCTGTGGAAGCTTCCACACACACACACACACACTGATCCAGGAGAACACGCAAACACACACACACACACACACACACACTGATCCCGGAGAACACACAAACACACACACACACACACACACACACACTGATCCCGGAGAGAACACACACACTGATCCCGGAGAGAACACACACACACACTGATCCCGGAGAACACGCAAACACACCCACACACACACACACTGATCCCGGAGAACACGCAAACACACACACACACACACACTGATCCCGGAGAACACGCAAACACACCCACACACACACACACTGATCCCGGAGAACACGCAAACACACACACACACACACACTGATCCCGGAGAGAACACACACACACACACACTGATCCCGGAGAACACACACACACACACACACACACACACACACACACACACACTGATCCCGGAGAACACGCAAACACACACACACACACACACACACACTGAACCCGGAGAGAACACACACACACACTGATCCCGGAGAGAACACACACACACACTGATCCCGGAGAACACGCAAACACACACACACACACACTGATCCCGGAGAGAACACACACACACACACACACTGATCCCGGAGAACACACACACACACACACACACCCACACACACACTGAACCCGGAGAGAACACGCAAACACACACACACACACACTGAATCTGGAGAGAACACACACACACACACACACACACACTGAACCCGGAGAACACACACACACACACACACACACACACTGAACCCGGAGAGAACACACACACTGATCCCGGAGAGAACACACACACACACTGATCCCGGAGAACATGCAAACACACACACACACACACACACACACACACTGAACCCAGAGAGAACACGCAAACACACAAACACACCCACACACACACTGAACCCAGAGAGAACACGCAAACACACACTGAACCCAGAGAGAACACACAAACACACACAAACACACACTGAACCCTGAGAGAACACGCAAACACACACAAACACACACTGAACCCAGAGAGAACACGCAAACACACACAAACAAACACACACTGATCCCTGAGAGATCACGCAAACACACTGAACACTGAGAGAACACACAAACACACAGAAACACACACTGAACCCTGAGAGAACACGCAAACACACACAAACACACACTGAACCCAGAGAGAACACGCAAACACACACAAACAAACACACACTGATCCCTGAGAGATCACGCAAACACACGCAAACACACACTGAACACTGAGAGAACACACAAACACACACAAACACACACTGAACCCTGAGAGAACAGACAAACACACACAAACACACACTGAACCCTGAGAGAACACGCAAACACACAAAAACACACACTGAACCCTGAGAGAACACACAAACACACACAAACACACACTGAACCCTGAGAGAACACACACACAAACACACACTGAACCCTGAGAGAACACACAAACACACCCACACACACACTGAACCCAGAGAGAACACGCAAACACACACAAACACACACTGAACCCTGAGAGAACACACAAACACACACAAACACACACTGAACCCTGAGAGAACACGCAAACACACACAAACACACACTGAACCCTGAGAGAACACGCAAACACACACAAACAAACACACACTGATCCCTGAGAGATCACGCAAACACACTGAACACTGAGAGAACACACAAACACACACAAACACACACTGAACCCTGAGAGAACAGACAAACACACACAAACACACACTGAACCCTGAGAGAACACGCAAACACACACAAACAAACACACACTGATCCCTGAGAGATCACGCAAACACACTGAACACTGAGAGAACACACAAACACACACAAACACACACTGAACCCTGAGAGAACACGCAAACACACACAAACAAACACACACTGATCCCTGAGAGATCACGCAAACACACTGAACACTGAGAGAACACACAAACACACACAAACACACACTGAACCCTGAGAGAACAGACAAACACACACAAACACACTGAACCCAGAGAGAACACGCAAACACACACAAACAAACACACACTGATCCCTGAGAGATCACGCAAACACACTGAACACTGAGAGAACACACAAACACACACAAACACACACTGAACCCTGAGAGAACAGACAAACACACACAAACACACACTGAACACTGAGAGAACACACAAACACACACAAACACACACTGAACCCTGAGAGAACACACAAACACACACAAACACACACTGAACCCTGAGAGAACACGCAAACACACACAAACACACACTGAACCCTGAGAGAACACACAAACACACACAAACACACACTGAACCCTGAGAGAACACACACACAAACACACACTGAACCCTGAGAGAACACACAAACACACCCACACACACACTGAACCCAGAGAGAACACACAAACACACACAAACACACACTGAACCCTGAGAGAACACACAAACACACACTGAACCCTGAGAGAACACGTAAACACACACAAACACACACTGAACCCTGAGAGAACACGCAAACACACACAAACACACACTGAACCCAGAGAGAACACGCAAACACACACAAACAAACACACACTGATCCCTGAGAGATCACGCAAACACACTGAACACTGAGAGAACACACAAACACACACAAACACACACTGAACCCTGAGAGAACAGACAAACACACACAAACACACACTGAACCCTGAGAGAACACGCAAACACACAAAAGCACACACTGAACCCTGAGAGAACACACAAACACACACAAACACACACTGAACCCTGAGAGAACACACAAACACACACAAACACACACTGAAACCAGAAAGAAAACACAAACACACACAAACACACACTGAACCCTGAGAGAACACGCAAACACACACAAACACACACTGAACCCTGAGAGAACACACAAACACACACAAACACACACTGAAACCAGAAAGAACACACAAACACACACAAACACACACTGAACCCTGAGAGAACACGCAAACACACACAAACACACACTGAACCCTGAGAGAACACGCAAACACACACAAACACACACTGAACCCTGAGAGAACACGCAAACACACACAAACACACACTGAACCCTGAGAGAACACGCAAACACACACAAACACACACTGAACCCTGAGAGAACACACAAACACACACAAACACACAATGAACACTGAGAGAACACGCAAACACACACAAACACACACTGCATTTACACTAATACGTGTCATTAACCTGTTAACTGCCAGCGGGACACTTTTTTTTGCTATATATTTAAAACATATTTTTCATCATAAATTATGTGTTATTCAAAGATCACAACTCATCCTTTAATTAGGCTCCTCCCCATCTGGTGTCGGGTTTCATATTACAACATCTGCACTATTTTATTATCAAATCTTTTTTCTAATCTTGACAAAAAGCATACTCATGTTGCATGTTTGGCGACTGTGATATTATAACAGAAATGTATTAATTTGTGACAGCAGAACGTGTGAGCGCCGCCTGGTGGCTGTTTCTGGTACAGCACATACATAAAACATGATTTTTTTGTGATGTCAACTTCAAATTTGGAACACAGCTTTGATTGACATATGGCTTTGATTTTAGAGCAATTTTAGACTCTATTTTAGACTATATATTTTGTAATATATATAAATATTATGTATGAAATATAAATGTTCAGTACAGTACATTTGCTTTACATCTATAACTTTTTTACACTTTCATTTTTTAAAGTGATTTCAACTTCTGCAATAAAGCATGTAAATAGTAATGCAATGTAAATAGATGTAAATATATATATATATATATATTAGCTCAAAAAAACTTGGATGTATTTTAACTGCATATAAATTCAGATTACAGTTTTAGTATAAATGGGATGCAGGATATTTGTCAGTCATACATAAATTAAACTATTAAGAATAAGTTTAGTGTAATACTAATAATCTCAATAATCCCAAACCCAATACGTTTTAATTCACAATAATCAGGTTTATATATTTATCATCCAATCTCTTTATTAAACAAATCTCAGAGATTTTAACTAATTGAATATCACAGCTAGCTATAACCATGTTCATACTTTTAGACTGAATAAATTCAAATGTTGCCACGATTAATAGATTTATACTGATTTTTAGTAATTTGAATAAATACATTTTTAAACTTTGAACATTACACTTTACAATAAAGTCCCATTCATTTTCATTAATTAATGCATTAAATAACATGAACTAATATCTTTACAGCATTTATTAATCGTTAATGTTAGAAAAACATGTTTACAGTGCATTAACTAATGTTAAAAGATAAATCTTTTGATTTTAAAATGCATTAGTAAATGTTGAAATTAACGAAGTTTAGAAAGTATTGTTCATTATTAGTTCATGTTTACTAGTGTAATTAACTAATGCTAACACATTTGAGACTAAATAAAATCAAACAGATGCAAATTCTTATTAATAAACGATGCCGTGATGAATTTTCTAGTGCACCCCCAATCACACACACTACAGGACGCGATGATGCTAATCTGGCACACTATCTAGGGCAGAGCAGTGGACTGGGACGCAGACGCACACACACACACACACAGCAGTTTCTCCTCTGTATTCTCACTATATCTGATTATAGAGCAATAAAAGCCTGATGAATGAAATATGATACTCAACAAACACCACTTACACAACCTGTGTGTGTGTTCTCTCCTCGAGGTGTGACACTGACTGTGACTGGCGTAGGTGCCGTGAACTCGTGATCCTGCTCTTCACACACACACACACACACACACACACACACACACACACACACACACACACACACACACTCGTCTCAGAGCTTTCTCGAGGTGAGACTCTGCCTCCCACTCAACATCCCGGGATCAGTGTGTCCGCCGGGGAATAAAGACGGCTCAGTGTGTGTGATCGGCCTTGACACACACACACACACACACACACACACACACACACACACACACACACACACACACACACACACACACACATCTGACACCCTCACCAACACATGAAGACCAGCGGATTCTCGCTGTCAGGGATGATGAGGATCTTGATGAAGCCTGAATGATCCCGCAGGTTTGGAGTGTGTGTGAACAGAGAGCGAGTGGGCGAGAGACAGAGATGTAGGATGGAGGGATTCTCGGGACTCTTTTCACACATTGAAGCTGCAGGTGAATAGAAATCACTTCCCCTTCATCGCCCACAAAAGCCACGACCCTCCGATCCGCCAACAAAACCTCATTCAGAGTGTGAGAAAATCACATCACTGTGGCGGACAGGGGGTCAGAGCCCAGAACACACACACACACACACACACACACACACACACACACACACACACACACACACAGGGTCCTTCTGCATCCTTTCACACACACTTCAGCTTTCACGTGCATTCTGTCCGGTTTGAGCATTGATCTGCACTGGAACGGTTGTAATTCATGATTATATTGAAATGCGTCTCTTTAACCCTCCGGCTGCATTCAGCTCAGGTTTGATTTCATGCATATTTCTGAACTTCTAAAAACGCCATAGTTATTAGTATGGGAAAAACGATATGGATTTCCCAAAAATTTTCAAATGATTTTTTAAAAGATATAACTATTTCCGTGTCAATTAACAGGCTCACACACACACAAACACTCTCTCTCTCTTTTTCACACACACACACACACACACACACACACACTCCGCTGCCTGTAACGATCCACTGATTTATGGAGGTCAACAGAAGCACAGCCGGGACACACTCAGTGTGTGAGAGAGTCGAGCCGGACGGACACACTCTGTGTGTGAGAGAGTCGAGCCGGACGGACACACTCTGTGTGTGAGAGAGTCGAGCCGGACGGACACACTCAGTGTGTGAGAGAGTCGAGCCGGACGGACACACTCTGTGTGTGAGAGAGTCGAGCCGGACGGACACACTCCGTGTGTGAGAGAGTCGAGCCGGACGGACACACTCAGTGTGTGAGAGAGTCGAGCCGGACGGACACACTCTGTGTGTGAGAGAGTCGAGCCGGACGGACACACTCAGTGTGTGAGAGAGTCGAGCCGGACGGACACACTCTGTGTGTGAGAGAGTCGAGCCGGACGGACACACTCAGTGTGTGAGAGAGTCGAGCCGGACGGACACACTCTGTGTGTGAGAGAGTCGAGCCGGACGGACACACTCTGTGTGTGAGAGAGTCGAGCCGGACGGACACACTCTGTGTGTGAGAGAGTCGAGCCGGACGGACACACTCTGTGTGTGAGAGAGTCGAGCCGGACGGACACACTCAGTGTGTGAGAGAGTCGAGCCGGACGGACACACTCTGTGTGTGAGACAGTCGAGCCGGACGGACACACTCAGTGTGTGAGAGAGTCGAGCCGGACGGACACACTCTGTGTGTGAGAGAGTCGAGCCGGACGGACACACTCTGTGTGTGAGAGAGTCGAGCCGGACGGACACACTCCGTGTGTGAGAGAGTCGAGCCGGACGGACACACTCAGTGTGTGAGAGAGTCGAGCCGGACGGACACACTCTGTGTGTGAGAGAGTCGAGCCGGGACACACTCTGTGTATGAGAGAGTCGAGCCGGACGGACACACTCTGTGTGTGAGAGAGTCGAGCCGGCCGGACGGACACACTCTGTGTGTGAGAGAGTCGAGCCGGACGGACACACTCTGTGTGTGAGAGAGTCGAGCCGGCCGGACGGACACACTCTGTGTGTGAGAGAGTCGAGCCGGACGGACACACTCTGTGTGTGAGAGAGTCGAGCCGGGACACACTCCGTGTGTGAGAGAGTCGAGCCGGACGGACACACTCAGTGTGTGAGAGAGTCGAGCCGGACGGACACACTCCGTGTGGGAGAGAGTCGAGCCGGACGGACACACTCAGTGTGTGAGAGAGTCGAGCCGGGACACACTCTGTGTGTGAGAGAGTCGAGCCGGACGGACACACTCCGTGTGTGAGAGAGTCGAGCCGGCCGGACGGACACACTCTGTGTGTGAGAGAGTCGAGCCGGACGGACACACTCTGTGTGTGAGAGAGTCGAGCCGGCCGGACGGACACACTCTGTGTGTGAGAGAGTCGAGCCGGACGGACACACTCTGTGTGTGAGAGAGTCGAGCCGGGACACACTCCGTGTGTGAGAGAGTCGAGCCGGACGGACACACTCAGTGTGTGAGAGAGTCGAGCCGGACGGACACACTCCGTGTGGGAGAGAGTCGAGCCGGACGGACACACTCAGTGTGTGAGAGAGTCGAGCCGGACGGACACACTCTGTGTGGGAGAGAGTCGAGCCGGACGGACACACTCAGTGTGTGAGAGAGTCGAGCCGGACGGACACACTCCGTGTGGGAGAGAGTCGAGCCGGACGGACACACTCAGTGTGTGAGAGAGTCGAGCCGGACGGACACACTCCGTGTGGGAGAGAGTCGAGCCGGACGGACACACTCAGTGTGTGAGAGAGTCGAGCCGGACGGACACACTCTGTGTGTGAGAGAGTCGAGCCGGACGGACACACTCTGTGTGTGAGAGAGTCGAGCCGGACGGACACACTCAGTGTGTGAGAGAGTCGAGCCGGACGGACACACTCAGTGTGTGAGAGAGTCGAGCCGGACGGACACACTCCGTGTGTGAGAGAGTCGAGCCGGACGGACACACTCAGTGTGTGAGAGAGTCGAGCCGGACGGACACACTCTGTGTGTGAGAGAGTCGAGCCGGACGGACACACTCTGTGTGTGAGAGAGTCGAGCCGGACGGACACACTCAGTGTGTGAGAGAGTCGAGCCGGACGGACACACTCTGTGTGTGAGAGAGTCGAGCCGGACGGACACACTCCGTGTGTGAGAGAGTCGAGCCGGACGGACACACTCAGTGTGTGAGAGAGTCGAGCCGGACGGACACACTCTGTGTGTGAGAGAGTCGAGCCGGACGGACACACTCAGTGTGTGAGAGAGTCGAGCCGGACGGACACACTCTGTGTGTGAGAGAGTCGAGCCGGACGGACACACTCAGTGTGTGAGAGAGTCGAGCCGGACGGACACACTCTGTGTGTGAGAGAGTCGAGCCGGACGGACACACTCTGTGTGTGAGAGAGTCGAGCCGGACGGACACACTCTGTGTGTGAGAGAGTCGAGCCGGACGGACACACTCTGTGTGTGAGAGAGTCGAGCCGGACGGACACACTCAGTGTGTGAGAGAGTCGAGCCGGACGGACACACTCAGTGTGTGAGAGAGTCGAGCCGGACGGACACACTCTGTGTGTGAGACAGTCGAGCCGGACGGACACACTCAGTGTGTGAGAGAGTCGAGCCGGACGGACACACTCTGTGTGTGAGAGAGTCGAGCCGGACGGACACACTCTGTGTGTGAGAGAGTCGAGCCGGACGGACACACTCCGTGTGTGAGAGAGTCGAGCCGGACGGACACACTCAGTGTGTGAGAGAGTCGAGCCGGACGGACACACTCTGTGTGTGAGAGAGTCGAGCCGGGACACACTCTGTGTATGAGAGAGTCGAGCCGGACGGACACACTCTGTGTGTGAGAGAGTCGAGCCGGCCGGACGGACACACTCTGTGTGTGAGAGAGTCGAGCCGGACGGACACACTCTGTGTGTGAGAGAGTCGAGCCGGCCGGACGGACACACTCTGTGTGTGAGAGAGTCGAGCCGGACGGACACACTCTGTGTGTGAGAGAGTCGAGCCGGGACACACCCCGTGTGTGAGAGAGTCGAGCCGGACGGACACACTCAGTGTGTGAGAGAGTCGAGCCGGACGGACACACTCCGTGTGGGAGAGAGTCGAGCCGGACGGACACACTCAGTGTGTGAGAGAGTCGAGCCGGACGGACACACTCAGTGTGTGAGAGAGTCGAGCCGGACGGACACACTCTGTGTGTGAGAGAGTCGAGCCGGACGGACACACTCAGTGTGTGAGAGAGTCGAGCCGGACGGACACACTCAGTGTGTGAGAGAGTCGAGCCGGACGGACACACTCAGTGTGTGAGAGAGTCGAGCCGGACGGACACACTCCGTGTGTGAGAGAGTCGAGCCGGACGGACACACTCCGTGTGTGAGAGAGTCGAGCCGGACGGACACACTCAGTGTGTGAGAGAGTCGAGCCGGACGGACACACTCTGTGTGTGAGAGAGTCGAGCCGGACGGACACACTCTGTGTGTGAGAGAGTCGAGCCGGACGGACACACTCAGTGTGTGAGAGAGTCGAGCCGGACGGACACACTCTGTGTGTGAGAGAGTCGAGCCGGACGGACACACTCTGTGTGTGAGAGAGTCGAGCCGGACGGACACACTCTGTGTGTGAGAGAGTCGAGCCGGACGGACACACTCTGTGTATGAGAGAGTCGAGCCGGACGGACACACTCCGTGTGTGAGAGAGTCGAGCCGGCCGGACGGACACACTCTGTGTGTGAGAGAGTCGAGCCGGACGGACACACTCTGTGTGTGAGAGAGTCGAGCCGGCCGGACGGACACACTCTGTGTGTGAGAGAGTCGAGCCGGCCGGACGGACACACTCTGTGTGTGAGAGAGTCGAGCCGGGACACACTCCGTGTGTGAGAGAGTCGAGCCGGACGGACACACTCAGTGTGTGAGAGAGTCGAGCCGGACGGACACACTCCGTGTGGGAGAGAGTCGAGCCGGACGGACACACTCAGTGTGTGAGAGAGTCGAGCCGGACGGACACACTCAGTGTGTGAGAGAGTCGAGCCGGACGGACACACTCTGTGTGTGAGAGAGTCGAGCCGGACGGACACACTCAGTGTGTGAGAGAGTCGAGCCGGACGGACACACTCAGTGTGTGAGAGAGTCGAGCCGGACGGACACACTCAGTGTGTGAGAGAGTCGAGCCGGACGGACACACTCCGTGTGTGAGAGAGTCGAGCCGGACGGACACACTCCGTGTGTGAGAGAGTCGAGCCGGACGGACACACTCAGTGTGTGAGAGAGTCGAGCCGGACGGACACACTCTGTGTGTGAGAGAGTCGAGCCGGACGGACACACTCTGTGTGTGAGAGAGTCGAGCCGGACGGACACACTCAGTGTGTGAGAGAGTCGAGCCGGACGGACACACTCAGTGTGTGAGAGAGTCGAGCCGGACGGACACACTCAGTGTGTGAGAGAGTCGAGCCGGACGGACACACTCCGTGTGTGAGAGAGTCGAGCCGGACGGACGGACACACTCTGTGTGTGAGAGAGTCGAGCCGGACGGACACACTCTGTGTGTGAGAGAGTCGAGCCGGGACACACTCCGTGTGTGAGAGAGTCGAGCCGGACGGACACACTCAGTGTGTGAGAGAGTCGAGCCGGACGGACACACTCCGTGTGGGAGAGAGTCGAGCCGGACGGACACACTCAGTGTGTGAGAGAGTCGAGCCGGACGGACACACTCAGTGTGTGAGAGAGTCGAGCCGGACGGACACACTCTGTGTGTGAGAGAGTCGAGCCGGACGGACACACTCAGTGTGTGAGAGAGTCGAGCCGGACGGACACACTCAGTGTGTGAGAGAGTCGAGCCGGACGGACACACTCAGTGTGTGAGAGAGTCGAGCCGGACGGACACACTCCGTGTGTGAGAGAGTCGAGCCGGACGGACACACTCGGTGTGTGAGAGAGTCGAGCCGGACGGACACACTCAGAGTGTGTGAGAGAGTCGAGCCGGACGGACACACTCAGTGTGTGAGAGAGTCGAGCCGGACGGACACACTCAGTGTGTGAGAGAGTCGAGCCGGACGGACACACTCTGTGTGTGAGAGAGTCGAGCCGGACGGACACACTCTGTGTGTGAGAGAGTCGAGCCGGACGGACACACTCAGTGTGTGAGAGAGTCGAGCCGGACGGACACACTCAGTGTGTGAGAGAGTCGAGCCGGACGGACACACTCAGTGTGTGAGAGAGTCGAGCCGGACGGACACACTCAGTGTGTGAGATCCGACACACAGCAGCAATCGGCTGGATGCAGAGAAGTGTACTTAAAGAGTAATTATTACTGAAATATAAGAATAAACAGTGTATCCGGAAAGTATTCACAGCGCTTCACTTTTTCCACATTCTGTTAGGTTATAGTCTTATTCCAAAATAGATGAAATTCATTATTTTTCCTCAAAATGCAACAAACAATACTACAATACATAAACAATACTCCATAATGACACCGTGAAAGAAGTTTGTTTGAAATCTTTGCAAATTACGAAAAAAAAAAACACGAAAAAATCCCACGTACGTCAGTATTCCCAGCCTTTGCCATGACAGTCAGCACTGAGCTCCTCAGGGCTTCTGCACACACACACACACACACACACACACACACACGCACACGCACACGCACACACACACACACACACACACCTGTCTATCTCACCTGTGCTTCTGCACACACACACGACTGCTGCCTGCTGTGAGTTTGTTTGCTTCGAGGCTGTAAGCTCCATCTAAGCCTCGTATAAGCTTTGTATTTTTCTTTCTGTTTTGAACCATCATTTACTACCATTTCTAGTTGTTTATACTACTAAATACAGCTTACCCAACATCTCAGATTAACATAATCTCATAATTCTGGCCAGTTGATAATACCTAGAATATCTAAATCGACTGCTGGCGGTAGATCCTTTTCCTATTTAGCACCAAAACTTTGGAACAGTCTTCCTAACATTGTCCAGGAAGCAGACACAGTCTGTCAGTTCAAATCTAGACTAAAAACACATCTCTTTGGCCTAGCATATACATAACACATTATAGACTTCTATAATTCAATATTAGGCTGCGTAGTTTAGATCAGCCGGAACTGGGAACACTTCCCTTAAATCCTGATGTACTCATTACATCATAAGAAGAATGGCATCTACGCTAATTTTAGTGTCTTTGTTTATCCCAAGGTTTTCCCGCAGCCTGCCGGATCCGGGCCGTATCCAGATCTGACTAGGAGCTTCGCCTGGACCCGATGACAATGCAGTGCTGAAGTGCCAACTAGCCTCTCCCTATGGAGGATCCCTATACCACAGATAAAGCCTTGTGGAATTTTTCGGTTCGCGTACCTACCCGAAGTGATAAAATAAAATAAAATTCTGCATCAAAATTTATAAGCAATACAAGTAGTTTGTTTAGGCATGGTTTTTAAGGAATTACAAACCTGCGCACATATATTCAAACGCACATAACTATAGAATCAATTCTTAATGCGCATGTGAACGCCATCAGCGTCTATCACAGGTTCAGTTTAAAGTCTGTTTAGAGAGAACGGTGTCGTCTTAGCGGCCCTTAATTTAATAACAAATGATCATTTAGACGGAAGTGAATCAATCAAAACTAACTTTAGCTGGAAAAAACATTATTCAAGAACCGCTATAAAGCCAAACCAATCTCTGTTACCTTAAATTATATGTTTATCTCTGTAAAGCTGCTTTGAAACAATCTACATTGTTAAAAGCGCTATATAAATGAGGATGACTTGACACACCTGTCTATCTCACCTGTGCTTCTGCACACACACGCACACACACACACACACACACACACACACACATACCTGTCTATCTTAACTGTGCTTCTGCACGCACACACACACACACACACACACACACACACACACACACACACACACACACACACACACACACACACACACACACACACACACACACTTGTCTATATAAGATATGTGTATGTCAGAGCACACACACACCAAGCCATGAGGTTTCCAACACTTAATCACATGTTATTTGCAATTAATGCATTATAGTTTAAATTTAAATTAAATGCAAGTCCATGAACTTTTTTTTTGACCCACTTAAAATACATTTTTAAGATTTGAAGTACACTACACGTGTGCATTCACTACAGTTAAGTGCACTCCTCAGGTCACATGATCACACCTGCGTGATGATGACCAATCAGAGAGAGAGAAACCGCACAACCTTCACACACGACTGAACTACATCCACAGACCCGACAGCCAATCAGAGGCTGACGTTTATCAATGATGTTGATGCACACCAGCACGTTATTGATCTCTCACACACACACACACACACACACACACACACACACACACACACACACACACACACACACACACACACACACACACACACACACACACATCTACAGCTCATTTATATGCTAATGATCCATGCATATTCATGACATTTGTCATACTATAATTGTTTTAGCATGTTGCTTCAAACACTCCCCTCTTATTCTTCTCTCTGTCTGCTGACAAGAAAACACACACACACACACACACACACACACACACAAATTTCATAGCAAATAGAAAGTTTTTTAGTGCATTGAAAGCATCAAGTTACTAAAATGACCTAAATGTAATCATGTTTTTGAAGTCATACTCTTGCTGAGACGCTGAAGAGTACGAGTGTCTGTATTGAGATGCTTCACAACACACACACACACACACAGACACACAGACACACAGACACACACACACACACACACACACACACACACACACACAGAAACGCCACTGAACTCACCAGAGAAGATCAGTGTGTGTTCTGTCAGATGAACCTGAAACACACAAACACACACATTCAGTGCTGTAAATCATGAACGACAACACCAGAAGAACGGGAAGAAGTGAGAGAGTGAGTGTTGAGCTAGAGAGATAAAGCTATGAGACATTTACACATCGCCCACCAGACAACATGATAACTTCTACTGATCATGCAATCCTCCAAACGCTCAACTCTTAACGTCAGAGCATCAGTGAGACGGTTACAGAAACACACATCAGAAACTCTCAACAGCATCAGTGAACACACTGAGCCATCACGTGTCCATCAGTGTGTCCATCAGTGTGTGTGTCCATCAGTGTGTCCATCAGTGTGTCCATCAGTGTGTGTGTCCATCAGTGTGTGTGTCCATCAGTGTGTCCATCAGTGTGTGTCCATCAGTGTGTGTGTCCATCAGTGTGTCCATCAGTGTGTGTCCATCAGTGTGTCCATCGGTGTTCACCTCGACAACACACACCCCGATCAACGAAAGACTTTACCTTTAGCAGCAGCGACGGTCACACACTGAAGCCTCCGGTCACACACACACACGTTCAGCATCAGTCAGAGCGAGAGAGAGAGAGAGAGAGAGAGAGAGAGAGAGAGATCGAGTGTGTGTGTGTGTGTGTGTGTGTGTGAGAGAGAGAGAGAGAGAGTGTGTGTGTGTGTGTGTGTGTGTGTGAGAGAGAGAGAGAGAGAGAGAGAGAGAGAGAGAGTGTGTGTGTGTGTGTGTGTGTGTGTGTGTGAGAGAGAGAGAGAGAGAGAGAGAGAGAGTGTCCCGCCCCTCACCACAGGATTAAATCTATCTTTTGTCTTTGACTCAATGGAGGTTAAACATTTCCTGGCCTCGTGTGCAGCAGTGTGTGTGTGTGTGTGTGTGTGTGTGTGTGTGTGTGTGTGTGTGTGTGTGTGTGAGTGTGTGTGTGTGTGTGTGTTACTGCTATACATCACTGACATTCTGACATTTACTCTCATAAAGTTACAAACAAGAGTCATTCTTGTAGCTCAAACATGCAGGGAATGCATCAACTTAAATAAAAATGCAGGGCAAGTCAAAAATAATAGAAACATCGATAATAAACAATATTTCATATAGCCTAAAGCCTTTAAACAGATTATCAAAAAGAACATTTGCACAAAAAGTAATAAGATCAAGCATTTAAATCAACTTTGGATAAGTTGCCAAATGCATAAAAAAAGTCAAATAAAGTAGCAAACATATAACTATATATCATTACAATATATATACAGCTAAAAACCGAACTATATAACCTATAAAATGTGATCTGACACTCTAGTGCTGGGTGGAGGACCCTTCCCATCAGCCCCGGCACAGACGCTGCACGTTTCCTGCTGATGATGGGAAAGGGTTTATTGCCGTCGTTAGGAAAGTCTTTGACGTCTGTTATACGGTTGCGGCTCGTGACAATAGAGGCGGATCTGGCTTTCAGAGCCGCTATTCTCCCGCGATAATGCCTCGCCTTCACAAAAGAGCTCGCCCTGAAACATGATCCAGCGCTGAGTGTTCCTGCTTACTGGCTCCACTCACACACACACACACACACACACACACACACTTCTGATGTGCAACTTCTGATCCAGGGCTGAGTGTTTCTGCATCACGAGAGACACTGAGCGAGACAGAACCACTGCTGATCTGCTTACTGGTCAACTCACACACACACACTTACACACACACACACACACACTTCTGATCCAGCGCTGAGTGTTTCTGCTTACTGGTTCCACTCACACACACACACACACACACACTTCTGATGTGCAACTTCTGATCCAGTGCTGAGGGTTTCTGCTTACTGGCACCACTCACACACACACACACACACACACACACACACCTGAAGGGGGTTTATTCTGAGATAACAACCGGCTGGATGTACATTATCCGCTTGTTACACAGCTATTTGCCACAAGTAAATAATTAGACACAAAATATTGATCTGAGACGAAATATTTTATTACGTCTTTAAACGCAAAGCTTCCGCGGAGAGAGCAGTTTCAGCGGCGAGATCACACTAGACGGACATTTAAGAGATACGGTATACAGTCATAACACTTATTACTAGGGGTGTGACGAGATCTCGCGAGACTAAAATGTGGCGAGATTTCCCGTCGAGTGAAAAGCTGTCTCGCGATATCGCCAAATTCGTTGCGCAACAGAGCCGTAACGTCTGATAAATGTCTTATCTTGTAGAATGCGCGCTTAGCACCGCTGCATCTTATACACAGAGTATGCGCGATCACGGATTTGAAAGTAAAAGTAAAACACGAGCTCCCTGATGTGCGCAAAGTAGGCTGCACATACAATAGTCACCCAATACCCATCACACACCCAATACCCATCTCACACCCAATACCCATCACACACCCAATACCCATCACACACCCAATACCCATCTCCCAATACCCATCACACACCCAATACCCATCACACACCCAATACCCATCACACACCATACCCATCACACACCCAATACCCATCTCACACCCAATACCCATCACACACCCAATACCCATCTCACACCCAATACCCATCACACACCCAATACCCATCTCACACCCAATACCCATCACACACCCAATACCCATCACACACCCAATACCCATCACACACCCAATACCCATCTCCCAATACCCATCACACACCCAATACCCATCACACACCCAATACCCATCTCCCAATACCCATCACACACCCAATACCCATCACACACCCAATACCCATCACACACCCAATACCCATCTCCCAATACCCATCACACACCCAATACCCATCACACACCATACCCATCACACACCCAATACCCATCTCACACCCAATACCCATCACACACCCAATACCCATCACACACCCAATACCCATCACACACCCAATACCCATCTCCCAATACCCATCACACACCCAATACCCATCACACACCCAATACCCATCACACACCCAATACCCATCTCCCAATACCCATCACACACCCAATACCCATCTCACACCCAATACCCATCTCACACCCAATACCCATCTCACACCCAATACCCATCTCCCAATACCCATCACACACCATACCCATCACACACCCAATACCCATCTCACACCCAATACCCATCACACACCCAATACCCATCTCACACCCAATACCCATCACACACCTAATACCCATCTCACACCCAATACCCATCACACACCCAATACCCATCACACACCCAATACCCATCACACACCCAATACCCATCTCCCAATACCCATCACACACCCAATACCCATCACACACCCAATACCCATCACACACCCAATACCCATCTCCCAATACCCATCACACACCCAATACCCATCACACACCCAATACCCATCACACACCATACCCATCACACACCCAATACCCATCTCACACCCAATACCCATCACACACCCAATACCCATCTCACACCCAATACCCATCACACACCCAATACCCATCACACACCCAATACCCATCTCATCTCACACCCAATACCCATCACACACCCAATACCCATCTCACACCCAATACCCATCACACACCCAATACCCATCACACACCCAATACCCATCACACACCCAATACCCATCTCACACCCAATACCATCACACACCCAATACCCATCTCACACCCAATACCCATCACACACCCAATACCCATCTCACACCCAATACCCATCTCACCCAATACCCATCACACACCCAATACCCATCACACACCCAATACCCATCTCACACCCAATACCCATCTCACCCAATACCCATCACACACCCAATACCCATCACACACCCAATACCCATCTCACACCCAATACCCACCACACACCATACCCATCACACACCCAATACCCATCTCACACCCAATACCCATCACACACCCAATACCCATCACACAACCAATACCCATCTCACACCCAATACCCATCACACACCCAATACCCATCTCACACCCAATACCCATCTCACCCAATACCCATCACACACCCAATACCCATCACACACCCAATACCCATCTCACACCCAATACCCATCTCCCAATACCCATCACACACCCAATACCCATCACACACCCAATACCCATCACACAACCAATACCCATCTCACACCCAATACCCATCACACACCCAATACCCATCTCACACCCAATACCCATCTCACACCCAATACCCATCTCCCAATACCCATCACACACCCAATACCCATCTCACACCCAATACCCATCTCACACCCAATACCCATCTCCCAATACCCATCACACACCCAATACCCATCTCACACCCAATACCCATCACACACCCAATACCCATCTCACACCCAATACCCATCTCACCCAATACCCATCACACACCCAATACCCATCACACACCCAATACCCATCTCACACCCAATACCCACCACACACCATACCCATCACACACCCAATACCCATCACACACCCAATAACCATCACACACCCAATACCCATCTCACACCCAATACCCATCACACACCCAATACCCATCTCACACCCAATACCCATCTCCCAATACCCATCACACACCCAATACCCATCACACACCCAATACCCATCACACACCCATCACACACCAAATACCCATCACACACCCAATACCCATCTCACACCCAATACCCATCTCCCAATACCCATCACACACCCAATACCCATCACACACCCAATACCCATCACACAACCAATACCCATCTCACACCCAATACCCATCACACACCCAATACCCATCTCACACCCAATACCCATCTCACACCCAATACCCATCACACACCCAATACCCATCACACACCCAATACCCATCACACACCCAATACCCATCTCACACCCAATACCCATCACACACCATACCCATCACACACCCAATACCCATCACACACCCAATACCCATCACACACCCAATACCCATCTCACACCCAATACCCATCACACACCCAATACCCATCTCACACCCAATACCCATCTCCCAATACCCATCACACACCCAATACCCATCACACACCCAATACCCATCACACACCCAATACCCATCACACACCCATCACACACCCAATACCCATCACACACCCAATACCCATCTCACACCCAATACCCATCTCCCAATACCCATCACACACCCAATACCCATCACACACCCAATACCCATCACACAACCAATACCCATCTCACACCCAATACCCATCACACACCCAATACCCATCTCACACCCAATACCCATCTCACACCCAATACCCATCTCCCAATACCCATCACACACCCAATACCCATCTCACACCCAATACCCATCTCACACCCAATACCCATCTCCCAATACCCATCACACACCCAATACCCATCTCACACCTAATACCCATCACACACCCAATACCCATCTCACACCCAATACCCATCTCACCCAATACCCATCACACACCCAATACCCATCACACACCCAATACCCATCTCACACCCAATACCCACCACACACCATACCCATCACACACCCAATACCCATCACACACCCAATACCCATCACACACCCAATACCCATCTCACACCCAATACCCATCACACACCCAATACCCATCTCACACCCAATACCCATCTCTCAATACCCATCACACACCCAATACCCATCACACACCCAATACCCATCACACACCCAATACCCATCACACACCCATCACACACCCAATACCCATCACACACCCAATACCCATCTCACACCCAATACCCATCTCCCAATACCCATCACACACCCAATACCATCACACACCCAATACCCATCACACAACCAATACCCATCTCACACCCAATACCCATCACACACCCAATACCCATCTCACACCCAATACCCATCACACACCCAATACCCATCACACACCCAATACCCATCACACACCCAATACCCATCACACACCCAATACCCATCTCACACCCAATACCCATCACACACCCAATACCCATCACACACCCAATACCCATCACACACCCAATACCCATCTCACACCCAATACCCATCACACACCCAATACCCATCTCCCAATACCCATCTCCCAATACCCATCACACACCCAATACCCATCACACACCCAATACCCATCACACACCCAATACCCATCACACACCCATCACACACCCAATACCCATCACACACCCAATACCCATCTCACACCCAATACCCATCTCCCAATACCCATCACACACCCAATACCCATCACACACCCAATACCCATCTCACACCCAATACCCATCTCACACCCAATACCCATCTCCCAATACCCATCACACACCCAATACCCATCACACACCCAATACCCATCACACACCCAATACCCATCACACACCCAATACCCATCTCACACCCAATACCCATCTCCCAATACCCATCACACACCCAATACCCATCACACAACCAATACCCATCTCACACCCAATACCCATCACACACCCAATACCCATCTCACACCCAATACCCATCTCACACCCAATACCCATCACACACCCAATATCCATCACACACCCAATACCCATCTCACACCCAATACCCATCACACACCCAATACCCATCTCACACCCAATACCCATCACACACCCAATACCCATCTCACACCCAATACCCATCTCACACCCAATACCCATCTCACACCCAATACCCATCTCCCAATACCCATCTCACACCCAATACCCATCTCCCAATACCCATCACACACCCAATACCCATCACACACC
The DNA here is from genome assembly GCA_026230005.1 of Gila orcuttii. Taxonomy (NCBI): domain Eukaryota; kingdom Metazoa; phylum Chordata; class Actinopteri; order Cypriniformes; family Leuciscidae; genus Gila; species Gila orcuttii. The sequence continues at coordinate 535,180 of JAPDVR010000025.1, forward strand.
CAATACCCATCTCACACCCAATACCCATCTCACACCCAATACCCATCACACACCCAATACCCATCTCACACCCAATACCCATCTCCCAATACCCATCACACACCCAATACCCATCACACACCCAATACCCATCACACACCCAATACCCATCACACACCCAATATCCATCACACACCCAATACCCATCTCACACCCAATACCCATCACACACCCAATATCCATCACACACCCAATACCCATCTCACACCCAATACCCATCACACACCCAATACCCATCACACACCCAATACCCATCTCACACCCAATACCCATCACACACCCAATACCCATCTCACACCCAATACCCATCACACACCCAATACCCATCTCACACCCAATACCCATCACACACCCAATATCCATCACACACCCAATACCCATCTCACCCAATACCCATCACACACCCAATACCCATCACACACCCAATACCCATCTCACACCCAATACCCATCACACACCCAATACCCATCTCACACCCAATACCCATCTCCCAATACCCATCACACACCCAATACCCATCTCACCCAATACCCATCACACACCCAATACCCATCACACACCCAATACCCATCTCACACCCAATACCCATCTCACACCCAATACCCATCACACAACCAATACCCATCACACACCCAATACCCATCTCACACCCAATACCCATCTCACACCCAATACCCATCACACACCCAATACCCATCTCACACCCAATACCCATCTCCCAATACCCATCACACACCCAATACCCATCACACACCCAATACCCATCACACACCCAATACCCATCTCACACCCAATACCCATCTCACACCCAATACCCATCTCACACCCAATACCCATCACACACCCAATACCCATCTCACACCCAATACCCATCTCACACCCAATACCCATCACACACCCAATACCCATCTCACACCCAATACCCATCTCACACCCAATACCCATCTCACACCCAATACCCATCTCCCAATACCCATCACACACCCAATACCCATCTCCCAATACCCATCACACACCCAATACCCATCACACACCCAATACCCATCTCACACCCAATACCCATCACACACCCAATACCCATCTCACACCCAATACCCATCTCACACCCAATACCCATCACACACCCAATACCCATCTCACACCCAATACCCATCTCACACCCAATACCCATCACACACCCAATACCCATCTCACACCCAATACCCATCTCTGGACTAATTAATTGGCTACGGTCTCTGTTTGCATTTCGAATATTGAGAGAGTAGCTACTGTAACGTCTTGACAACAGACAAGGCTCCGTTTCTGAACTTCTGATCGGAACGCAGGAACGCAAGAACAACTGTAAAGACAAACGCACCAGCCTCATTTCTCTACCGGCCTTTTCCGAAATCCGAACTCACAGCATTAACCCTATAACTGCCGGTGCAAAATAAAACAGCAATTTCACAACAATTATATAAAGAGTGTGCGCTACAGTACTTTGATTATGGTTGCACTTCCACTTATTGTTTGCTAGACTAAGACTAAGAGAAAACTTATTTATTTTTATTTTTATGTCTATATTCAATTTGTGTAAGGAAGTTCAGTTAGGAGGTCACACACAGCCTCAACCAGAAGTTCTGAAAGCTCATAAATGTACAGTTAGGTCTGAAGAGACTCGTATGAAATCATACAGGAGAAAAGCCAGTCAGTAAAAAAATTGCATATTGTTTTCTTTCAATGCATTCGATAATTCATACTCATTAAGTAGACCTAAAATGACATGCATTAGAAGATTATTAGTTAAATGTTAAAACATTTTAAAATGGACCTGCAGACAATTTTTCCAGTCATGAATTTTGTCTTTGAGGATTTCTGAAAAAAATCTTGTCTCGTCTCGTGAGATAAGTATCTCGTCACACCCCTACTTATTACACAGCATTTCAACACATAAATAATTATGGAGATATGAGATATTGATTTCAGATTAAACTGTTTTAAAATCGTACCTGTTTTTATCTCATAATCCAACAGTGAACAAAACAATAGTCACAACATGGCAGCCGCTGCGTTTGTACGAAACAAGAGAGCGAGTCCACGATACTGGATGGCATAATTAAATGACAGTACACAAAATATTGATTAGACTGAGTTTTAATTTTATTTGATAAAAATAAAGAATTTTATTAGCTCACCAAATGCAAAACTTCCATGAAGAAAAGCCGCTCCTAGCGAGCGTACAGCGCTGCTGACTTCAGTGACCCGGATGATGATGTCAGAGGCTGTTATCGGGAATAATACACCGCTGGAGGGAGCGACCGACCAATCAGAATCAAGTATTCCACAGATCCGTGTAATAAGACAGAGTAACATCTAATCAGTGTATAACAGCAGATACAAACAGTAATGCAGTGTATGGTGTATGATTGTGTGTGTGTGTGTGTGTGTGTGTCTTTGGGGCACCATATTTCCCAGCATGAATGGAGCTGCTCTCTGATTGGCTGTCCAGACGCACAGGATTCTGGACGCTGTGAAGTGTGTCTCGAGAGCCCTACAGAGGGGCCGACCTCTCCAGAGCCCTACAGAGGGTGCGACCTCACCAGCGCTGACGCCTGGGTTACTGTTGTCTGGGTGACACGGTTTACAAACACGACTAATATCCATTAAAACAACATCATTCAGTGCGAGACAGCAGCAGATTAGCGTTTCCTTCAGCGCGTCCAACATCAACGACACTCATGATGTACTGAACATGTTTATTTAACACACACACACACACACACACACTAGCAGAAATAATATAAGCTTGTTTAATGTTTTATTTTATTTCCGTAAACGTTTATTTTATTTCAAGTAACGTAAATGTTTTTGTGGTGTTAGTTTTAGATAAAGCCCTGATTCAGACTGAGACTGAGACTGGGTCACAGTGAGAATATGGGTTAATTTAACAGGGACTTGGAGACTCTGAATCAATATGAAATTATTTTATCGGAGCATTTTACAATACGTGTGAGCTTTGTGTGGATAATGAACACGAGACGCCTCCATATTAAAACACACTCTGATAAAATGAAACACCATCCTGTGGGATTAAACTCAGCGGCTCTAAACCAGGACAATAGTGGGATATTTTCAAGATTTACAGCCCAAATCTGATGGAAGGCCGGCCTGGCCCCTTTACACACACACACACACACACACACACACACACACACACACACACACACACACACACACACACACACACACACACACACACACAGAAGAATGAATGAATCAGACTGTTTCCATGGCTGTGGGACTTTAAAAGAGACACACACACACAGAGAGAGAGTGTGTGTGTGTGTGTGTGTGTGTGTGTGTGTGTGTGTGTGTGTGTGTGTGTGTGTGTGTGTGTGAGATGTGCCGCCCACTGCCGTCTCACATTCAGGGCTATATCACCACTACAGCTAAAAGCATTTCTGTTACTTCAAGGAAAATAAACATAATCTTGAATAAAATAAAATATAAAAACCTTTAACTTATTTTATTTCAGCTATAGTTGCCAAGGCAACTTTTCTAAACATTAATGAAAATATTATTGTCACTGTAGAGGAAGACGAGGAATAAAAATAGGGTGCAAATAAATGCATAACTTTAATAAAAAAAAGACAGTATTAGGTAGCAACGTAACAATGTTCAACACCAGACAACGACTAAACAGAACTAAAGGCATAAAATACACAAGATAACAAACACAATTACAAACAGGTGTGCACTAACAGAGAACATAGTGAATCGCCATGACAACAAATGAAGAACGGAACACAGGAAAACGGAAACCACAAGAAATAACTCAAGAGACCATGAAAACAAAACAAAAACAAACTAAACATGACAAGTATAATATTGATACCTAAAAAACAAAAACAAATGTAAAACCCTGACGAACATGTGACGCTCACAGGATTCAGCGATGATCATTAAAGAGGATCTGATGAACAGAAGCTGAGACTCAGATCAACACACACGTTCACTTTCATGTGCTAATCAAACACAGAAACACAGATACACTGCTCATGAATATTCAAACGCACAGTAATTATTTACATGTGTGCATCTGTCAGACATCAGTTCCTTCATTACCTGGGAATCTGATTCTCAAAGCTCTGATCACACACACACACACACACATCATTTCTCATCGTCTGTGGTTTGTTCTGTTGTCATGAGTGTGTGGAACTGAATATCACATGACATAAACACTGCGATATGCAGATGTACCGATACGAAACCTGAATCCTGAGAGCGTCTGAGTGAGTCAAGTGTGTTTTAATGACTATGATTCTTCATCATTCACTCATTCACAGTAACTGGACTCATGATTTGACTGTTTCGGTGCTGTGAAACTGTAATATCAGTGAAATCTGAACTAAAGCAATTTTTACGGCGGTTCAGGAATGAGTTCATATTTTTCCATTCTGTCTCTGTAAATCGGTCCATTTTCTGTCCGTCATTGATTTCCTATATTCTCTCTCAGTAGATGTGTGGATGGATGGATGGGATTCAGGGGTAAAAGCTGTGTGTTATCGACCGCACTAAAACACTCTCTGAATGTGGAGCGGGTCACAGTTCATCTGATGCTTAGCCTGAAAAACAATCCCATGTCTGTGACAAAAGACTAGCAACACGCCAACAACAAGACCAGCTAGTTCCTGATATGAGGATTAAACAGAAGAGAAATGCTTCTGAAATGCGTCTGCATCTGCGCTGTCTCTGAGTCCACACGCAGAAATCTGCATATTCATGATCACTGAGAGCTGAAGTGAACAGCAGAGTTATTATGCATGAATATGTCTGACACCATCAACATGAAAAATGACTCAGTGAGTTTAATAAAGAGCAGATGCAGATTCAGAGAGACGTGAACACACACCATCACTCACATCAGCAGAATCGAACAGCTCACACTGAGCATCTCACATGTGTTCGCATTTAATTTAACAACCATCTGGATTTGAGTCATTTCTGAGTGACTCTGGATGTTGTACAGTAATATTACAAGTGTAAAAGCTCTCAAATCAGACAGTTCAGTGAGTCAGTGAGTCAGTGAGTCAACTGAGCGGATTTAGTGAGTCATCTGAACTGGATCTAAGAATAATTTGTAATGATTCAGTGAGTCAACTGGGCCGATTTAGTGAGTCATCCTAATTGGTTCAATGAGTTATCTGAAATGATTGTGTTATCTGATTTGATTTAGTGAGTCATTTTAACTGGTTCAATGAATCATCTAAAGGCCAATTCAACAGTCAGCAGATTACAGCACGTCACTAAGATATTCTAACTCTGATTCAGCATGTTCAAGCTCAGACAGATGGAAACACATCGACAGGGATAACACACTGATCCGACAAAACCAGACGCAGTGTGTGTTGCGTCTCTTGCCGTCTGTCAGTTCAGTGTGAATTGGCCTTAAAATGATTCAATGATTCATATGATCTAATTCAGTGAGTCACCTAAAATGATTTACTTAGTAATCTGAACTATTTCAATGAGTTATCTGAGCTTATACAGTGAATGAGTGAGTCACCAGAGTTGATTCAATGAGCGAGTGAGTCATCTGAGTTGGTTCAATGAGTCATCTGAGCTGATTCATTTCATCGATTCATTGGTAGATTTGATTGTCACGCTGTGCTGTATATTAGTTTCCGTGTTCAGTCAGCAAGGACAGAGCAAATATATGCTGTGAATATTATATTTTGCAGAGGCTCATATTTCCTGATTAATGCTGCATAAGCAGATGCCAACGGGCCAATCAGAGCAGGAGACTCGATGAGAAACACGACTAGCCCATCTCAAGCACAGAATCATGGGAAACGCTGCCACTCGTGGCCGTCATGAAGCAGACTGAGCTTAAGAGCGCTTTACTTTAAGCCCTGCTCAAGAACACAAGTAAATGAAGCAGCGAGACTAACACACATCTGTGAGGAGCTGTGAGTGTCTATGATGAGCACTGAAGGCCTTGCTAACCCTTGTGTCTGTGATTGACAGCTGTCAGGAATCAATCAACACCAGACGCCTGTTATTACAAGCATCCGAGTCTGTAGTGATGATGGTCACTCACAGATCAACTCTAATCACCAACCAGAACCTACAATTACACACGTCACAATAAATGATCACATTCCAGTTCAGCATGTGACATCACCTGGTCAATTACTAAATTACTATGTTTATTAGGCCTTGTCCACACTAATACGCTTTCATTTGAAAAAGCATCTTTTTCTCTGTGTTTTGACCCTCCGTCACACTGAGACGCGGGTTTATTAATGGATACTAAGCCTTTCTGAAACGCTCTCTATACATTTGAAAAGCCGTTTCGAGTTCTAGTGTGGACTGTGAAACCGTATTTAAAAACGATGACGTAAGTTTAGTCATGTGACGCATATTGTCCCAATAGATATTCATGTTTATATGGGTATTGTATCTGTTATGTGCGATTCACTTTCACACAGTTGGCGTTAGCACTCTTTATATCACAGTCCTGTAAAGATTCACTCACGTCTGCTGTCCTGCAGTGAAACATGACAACAGTTTTAGATCCGCGTTTCAGAACGAACGTATTGAGTGACAGCGATCTGGACCATCAGTGAATGCTGAGATATTCTGCTAAGTAAAATGATCCTGTCAGAAGAATTGCACGATATCTTTATTATTTCTTGTTCTGTCTGTATCATCTCAGAGCTTCTGTGAGGGTTTACTCATGCGCAGTAAAGCTGATTTTAGTGTTTTCAGACGTTTTCCAGAAGTTTCTCATCCACACTGAGACGTCGGAAAACGCCTGAAAATGCTAGTGTCCGGATGTTATTATGTCAAATGTATCCGTATTAATGTAGACGTAGCCTTGGTAAACCCTTCCTCTGTTTCCAGGAATATTCCCGTACTGGACGTCTATCAGAACTAATCAGGAATGTTTCTGAATGCGCTTCAAGTGCCAAAAGCCAAGAATCTGCTTCCTCTTCACGCTTAATGCGGTCCAGCTCGACCAATCAGCAGGAGACAACCACAATGCCAGCCAATCAGCAGAGGACAGGAAGTACAATGATGGATCTGAAACACAGCGTCAGGCTCTTTCTCATGATAAACAGCCGTCATCAGTGTGTGCTTTACGGCACGGTGGACATGCTTTGTGACTTTGACCGTGACATGAGCAGGAGGTCCATGACCTCTGACCCCACACTCTCTGTCCACAACAATACACATCCCAGCATGCCGAGCGTCTGGATCTGATCGCTCCGACTCACACTCAACAACACATCCAGTTACACTTCAGTGTGTGTGTCGGGGACAACTCATTACAAGTAACTTGAGTTACGTAATCAGATTACTTTGATATAATGTAATAGAAACTAAATATTTTACACATTCTTAATTAGGTTTTTATACATGAAAATATATCAGATATATGGGGTTCTTCACAGGAGCTTGATCACATCCTGTGTGTGTGTTTATCTGCGTATATTTATAGGCAACTCGACTTAAATCTGTGAGTGATTTCACAGCTTCTTTAACTCTTTCTGTTTGAGTTTCATCAGCTCACCATGGCAACAGCCACACACACACACACACACACACACACTGTAAGAGACTCTTGACACGCTGACATCATCAATGTGAGACACATATTTCACTGTCAGAGGAACAACTGCGGCTCAGCATGAGAGTCTACGGCAAGCGCTTGGAGACATTCCATCATTTCCTCTGTTCTTCATGAACAAAGCGACGGCCATAAACGTCCCAGAGAGACGCGGCTAACCAGCTCACGCTTTCATCACTCACACGCTGTAAAACACTCACACAAAAGCTGGAGAACAAGCCAGATCTCCACTGAATCGCTTAACCTTGCATGACTTCAAACGCTCTTTAGCTTCTCCTTCTTCTGATGATTATCATGCAAATGAAGTCTGGAGAATCTGTAACTAGTGTTTCTCAGGATTCCTCCGGCTGATTACATCCAGAAACACAAACTCACAGCGATCGGAACGCCTCTAAACGCCATAAATCTGCTGTTTACTGTCACACACTCCAGCTCTGATATCTGTGACAAACCGAGACAGATTCACAGATCAATGAGCCAGAGCAGGCTGTGTGTGTGTGTGTGTGTGTGTGTGTGTGTGTGTGTGTGTGTGTGTGTGTGTGTGTGTGTGTGTGTGTGTGTGTGTGTGTGTGTGTGACCTGTATATATCCACAGGTTTCCAATCAAACCAGAATTTAATCAGACACCTTCAACATTTCTCACATTATCACAGTTTATTTGTTATAGTTTAGAAAGTGGTAATAAAATATGACCAGAACTCAGAGTTATGAAATCAGTTGATATTTCACTGGTTTTGTCCGTCCTTCTGTTAGACTCTCACACATGAATTATGTTGAATATCTGTCAGCTGTTAAATTTAACTACACAATTAGATAATACCAGTTTAGCTCAACCAATCACCAAGCAATGCTTCATGTTGTTCAGTCTGTGCTGTAAAAAGGTGCATTAGTTATTAAAGAAAAAACACGGAAGCAAAACAATAATTTATGGTCCCAAATTGTAATAGATTTTACTGGTAGTCACTGTATGAGGAATATTTGGGTATAATATGTCACAGTTTACTTTATTTTGCTCTCCTCACTTACATAAATTAACTAAAGTGTCCTGCACACACTAGTAAAACAATATAAAATATTATATCTGGTGTCTGAATAAGTTTGGTTTGACTGTCTTAACGAGCGACATTAACTCTGATATTGTGACCAGTTTTGAGTCATTAGCTGTAAGTAAGTACAGTGTATATTTCAGGCCTGTGGCATCCCTGAAACGCCTCAGTGTTTGTTGGTGTGTGTGTGAGTGCGTGTGTGTATGTGTGTGTGTGTGTGTGTGTGTGTGTGTGTGTGTGTGTGTGTGTGTGTGTGTGTGTGTGAGGAGAATGCTGTGTTTATCACTCTGTCGCAGGATCATAATCCAGACGCTCCGACCACAGGCGCCGCACATATAATGGGATTTTATTCCACCGTAGAGAATCCAATCACAGTCCCACTAACCAGCGCAGATCAACTCACATGTTCTCCGAGTGTTCTCCCAGTGTCTCTCCCAGTGTTCTCCCACTGTTCTCCCAGTGTCTCTCCCAGTGTTCTCCCACTGTTCTCCCAGTGTCTCTCCCAGTGTCTTTCCCAGTGTTCTCCCACAGTTCTCCCAGTGTCTCTCCCAGTGTTTTCCCAGTGTCTCTCCCAGTGTCTTTCCCAGTGTTCTCCCACTGTTCTCCCAGTGTCTCTCCCAGTGTTCTCCCAGTGTCTCTCCCAGTGTCTTTCCCAGTGTTCTCCCACTGTTCTCCCACTGTTCTCCCAGTGTTCTCCCACTGTTCTCCCAGTGTCTTTCCCAGTGTTCTCCCAGTGTCTTTCCCAGTGTTCTCCCAGTGTCTCTCCCAGTGTTCTCCCAGTGTCTCTCCCACTGTTCTCCCAGTGTCTCTCCCACTGTTGTCTATCCCACTGTACTCCCAGTGTCTATCCCACTGTTCTCCCAGTGTCTATCCCACTGTACTCCCAGTGTCTCTCCCACTGTTGTCTATCCCACTGTTCTCCCACTGTTGTCTATCCCACTGTTCTCCCAGTGTCTCTCCCAGTGTTCTCCCAGTGTTCTCCCAATGTCTCTCCCAGTGTTCTCCCAGTGTCTCTCCCACTGTTCTCCCAGTGTCTCTCCCACTGTTGTCTATCCCACTGTTCTCCCAGTGTCTCTCCCACTGTTGTCTATCCCACTGTTCTCCCAGTGTCTCTCCCAGTGTTCTCCCAGTGTCTCTCTCAGTGTCTCTCCCACTATTCTCCCAGTGTCTCTCCCACTGTTCTCCAGTGTCCCTCGGACTATTTTCCCAGTGTCTCTCCCACTGTTCTCCCAGTGTCTCTCCCAGTGTCTCTCCCACTGTTCTCCCAGTGTCTCTCCCAGTGTCTTTCCCACTGTTCTCCCAGTGTCTGTCCCACTATTCTCCCAGTGTCTCTCCCAGTGTCTCTCCCACTATTCTCCCAGTGTCTCTCCCAGTGTTCCTCCGACTGTTCTCCCAGTATTCTCCCAGTGTCTTTCCCAGTGTCTCTCCCAGTGTCCTCCCACTATTCTCCCAGTGTCTCTCCGACTGTTCTCCCAGTGTCTCTCCCAGTGTCTCTCCCACTATTCTCCCAGTGTCTTTCCCAGTGTCTCGCCCAGTGTCCTCCCACTGTTCTCCCAGTGTCTCTCCCACTATTCTCCCAGTGTCTCTCCCACTGTTGTCTATCCCACTGTTCTCCCAGTGTCTCTCCCAGTGTCTATCCCACTGTTCTCCCAGTGTCTCTCCCAGTGTTCTCCCACTGTTCTCCCACTATTCTCCCAGTATCTCTCCCAGTGTCTATTCCACTGTTCTCCCAGTGTCTCTCCTACTATTCTCCCAGTGTCTCTAACCAGTGTCTCTCCCATTGTTCTCCCAGTGTCTCTCCCAGTGTCTATCCCACTGTTCTCCCAGTGTCTCTCCCAGTGTTCTCCCACTGTTCTCCCACTATTCTCCCAGTATCTCTCCCAGTGTCTATCCCACTGTTCTCCCAGTGTCTCTCCCACTATTCTCCCAGTATCTCTCCCAGTGTCTATCCCACTGTTCTCCCAGTGTCTATCCCACTGTTCTCCCAATGTCTCTCCCAGTGTCTCTCCCACTATTCTCCCCGTGTCTCTCCCAGTGTCTCCCACTATTCTCCCAGTGTCTCTCCCAGTGTCTCCCACTATTCTCCTAGTGTCTCTCCCACGGCATCCAAACCAAACCAGGGGAAATAAAGAGTCGGAAACACAGAGCAGAGCTCACGTTTCAGGTTAACAAACCCAGCCGTCTCCGGTTACTCTGAGAGGGTGTGTGTGCGACCACAAGCTTTTCATCGGCTGCACAACACACACTGCACAACACACATCGGCTCCACAACACACACCGGCTGCACAACACACACTGGATCTGCCGTATCCGGATCCGCCTTCCTGTGGAGATTCCCAGGGGAAAACATTAAAGCAGGAGAACACAGAGCCGAAGGGAATCTCTCAGCGTTAATGAGAAACTCACAGTTAGTGTACAAGCGCTGATTAAACGACTCGACCGTGTTTTTGTGAAGGATATCTAGTGCCAGAACTAAACCACCTAGCAACCACACACACACCTTAGCAACCACATGGCAATGAGCTGAAAGCCACCAATGAAACACACAGCAACGCTCACACACACACACACACACACACTAACCCGACCGTGACGAGTGTCGGAGAGAGATGAAGCTGACATGAGCTCCTCAACATCTGGATCTGGACTCGATGGAGTGTGTGTGAGCTTCACGAATCTGCATGAGCGACTTCATCTGAGATTCAGATGACGGGTCGAGTCCTGCTCGGCCTCTCGTTTAACACGGATTAAATGCGAGGTCAAACACACACACTCTCTTCAGGCTTCGAGAGTTTCTCGTCTTGAGCTCCATTAACTGAACATCGACTCTGGTCTTCTGCCAGACCGCAGGATCTCAGTCACATGATGCAGTCGCCATGACGAAGCAGAAGCTCATCACACACATCAGGCCTAAATCTAACACTCGATACTAAACTGCGCTCTTCATCACTTCTTGTGCTTGAGCGGACACATTCACACAAAATTGTGTCAAAAAATAGTGAGTGTCCCAGTAAACACAGTCGGTTATGTCTGAAGTGAAAGTAAACAGTGGAGAAAGTAAACGTCAGTACAGTAAAATATCAGTATATTAGATCAGTGCATTCACTCTTAAAGTGACAGCAGCCTAATATTCCTGTGTGTTTAATGTTGAGCAAACAACAAAAGACGAAGAGAAATTCACTCTTGACTGAATAACTTTTGTAACTTTAATAAGGATTAATTAATAAGGATGTTTAATTTATACAGTGAAGACTATACAGTGCTTACTTTATTAAATCTCTGTACCTGAAACCTGCTGTTTTTTGTATAAAGCACTGTTTATTTCATTTGTATCGGTTATACTATATTTATTTGTGCTTTTGTTTTTAATTTGATTCTTTGTTCTTATTTTATTACTGACAGTTCACTTTACATAATGTGTTATATATAGGCTACAATGACGCGACACTCGTTAAGGAGACTCACATCGTGCTCCTGAATGAAGCTTTGCATAAAATTATACAATATACAGATCAATAACAGATTTATAGATACAAAAAATTTACACAAACCTGTATTTTACCCAAGACACACACCAATCTGATGGAGCTGCACTGCTCTCTCCTGAAGAGGTCGCAAAAGCCCAGATAAATAACCCAATCCCTGGGTTGTTATGTTTGACCCAGGAGCTGGGTAACACAAAAACTACCCAAACACTGAAAAAATAACCCCAAAAATGTACCAAAATAGCTCAACTCAGGATTTGGGTAGAAAAAATAACCCAAGATTTATATAAATGTAAATGTCTTTAATAATGTTTTGAGTACTAGTTAGGCTAGTAGTTTTAGCTGTGATATCGAGTTGGAATAGAGAATATTCACTGGTATGTAATATTTTTGAGTTATTACTGCCTGTTTTTGCAAAAACAAAGACAACTGAGACGATTTTAACCCATTCTGTTAACAAATCATTAATAATTAATAATTAATCTATTAATCAGCAAAGAATCATTTTGGAACTAAGGAATGAACCACTAATAAGAAGAGGATTACACACGGTTATTGCTCATGTTTTGTCTTTTTGTTTCATAAAGAATAACCATTGATATTAATGCGGTGATATGTTCTAAACACAGACAGTGAGTGTGTAGCACTGATCCGAGAGCTGTGTGTGCCACTGATCCCGGATCTCACACACACACACACACACACACACACTGAGCGAGTCACAGCTGACACACTGCGTTAGGCTCCTGAAGAACAACACTAATACCTATTGTCCTCACGCCTCCTCTGATTGGCCCGTTCGAACGCCTCGAGTCACGTGACCTCCTCGCTCTCTCCTGATTGATGTGTGGAGGCCTTTTATCAGATTCAGTTCTAATGTGCTGATTTTAATGGGTTTTTGACCTCAATCTCTAACAAGCATTTCCAAGCCCAGACGAAGATTAGAGGAGATTATGATTTTAACAACGGAACAACAAAACAAGAGCTGTGACCCACCGACAAACATGCTCTTCCTCAGTCTCGCTTTACAGCACACACACATCTACACACTCTTACATCAAGACACATCTACTGGAGAAGAACGACGACTGAAGATATGAAGACTGAAAACTGTTTTAAAATATAGTGAGTTTGTGCTTAAAACAAGAACTAATATCTGCCAATGGAGTCAGAAAAATAAACTGAATTCAAAGGAAAACAAGATTATTTTTCAGTCATTTGTTGAGTTGTTTTGCTTCTCCAGTAAATGTCTCTTGGTGTAAGAATGTTTATATATGTGTGCAGGAAAACGAGACAGAGACACTGGGAAAGAGAGGAAAACTGCGCAGATCAGCTCGGGCTGGGTTGATTGGACGTTTCCCATGATGCCCCTGGATGTGAAGAAAGGCTGATTGGTCTCAGTGAAGCAGTGATAGAGCTGTGAGAGAGAGTGTGTGTGTGTGTGTGTGTGTGTGAGAGAGAGTGTGTGTGTGTGTGTGTGTGTGTGAGAGAGAGTGTGTGTGTTGTTTGATTGTATGTGTGTGTGTGTGTGTGTGTGTGACAGAGAGTGTGTGTGTTGTTTGAGTGTGTGTGTGAACGGAGCGTCTGTGTTGTTTTGAATCCTCACACTGCAGATTTATTATGATCATCATCATCATCTCAGTCTCACCCTGTTCACACACACCAAACCATCATTATAACTGTATCTACAGTATCTGTGCCACACTGTCCATCACCACACAAAATCATTTCCACTCATCTCTCAGTGTGTAAACACAAACAAAAGGTACATTTATATTAATATTCTTACTGAGGTTCCACCTCATTTTAATGAATAGACACAGGGTTCTGTTTCACAGGTTCTCTCGCCGCTGTGTACCATGATGCAATGGGACGGCCTTAGAGCGGTGCTGATTGGCTGAACCCGTATAGAATCATTAATCCATTGGCTGATTCAATTAATTCAATCAATTAATCCATTGGCTGATTGCGTCATTGCCAGCCTCCATGCTCTCGCTTCACTGCAAGCGACGACCCGCACGGTAAGTGTGTGTCTCGGCTGATCACATGGCTTGGTTGAATTCTAATGTAGAATGCGGTCTGTTATTTCTTGATAACTTCCGCTGCTAAGTATAACACACCGTTGCCATGAAAAACAGAGCGTTGCCATGGATTCTAACCGTAGAGACAGAACGGACTATTTTCTTTAGCGGAAGCAATACAATCGTTTTTAAATCAATAAACTCCTTTTTAAATCAATATTTTGTGTCAAATTATTGATTTATTGGTAGGTAGCCATGTAATAAGCGGGATAATGTAGAGTGAGGCGGTTGTTATAGTCAGGCTGATTGAAGAGCCTCCGCTGCACTGATCGCTATAACAACCGCCTCGCTCTACATTATCCCTTACTTATCACATGTTCGTGAGCATGGGCGTCGGAAGCATTGTATATGTGTGGGACAAGACCCGCCCACTTTTTTAGACCAATGATATTGGACCCACTCACTTTTACCGTCTCTAATTCAGCGCATCTGTTCGCTTCTCAGAGCGCCGTCAGTCAAATACATTCCACTTGAGAAAAGCCCTAATAAATTAAACTCCATTCCGTGTTTTATCTACAGCGCTGATTTCCTCAGATCCATTCCAGCTCATTCAGAGTCCCAGCAAACACTCACTTCTCCGGCCAGACGAGCCGCTGCGCACGCGCTGTCCCAACGCCAGTCTCAGGATCCCATGGGAACCGCAGCTTCATACAGTTAGAATACAGATCATACAAAGTTTAAAACGTTTAAATACACATATCAAGTAGTAATTAATTAATGTATATGAATCTTAGTTGATTATTGGCTATTAGAGCTGGTTTGGTTGCTGAGACGGATTAACGCGCTGTTTGATTTGTTACCGTGTTGTGCTTATTCCATTCATTCCAGTAGCCTATCATATTGTACAAGACTTAAATCATTTGTACATACAATAATATACGATATCATATCGTAGAACATGTAGTAGCCTATTTGAGTTGATATTACTCTTGCCAAGCTCTGATTTCTGAGAGATGCACGCATAGACGGATTTGCGCTCGTTTCATTTTTACTCTCTCTCATGATTGGATAGAGATTTTAGAAAAGGTATTTGTCTTGGGGAACACCCCTACTCTACTGCAGTAAAAAACCTGGAGGATGACCCACACACATTTCTTTTACTTCTGACGCTCGCGAGGCTATTAGACCTGCGCTCCCGGGTGGAGGAGTCCCCTGGCGGATCTGATGTCTCCAGGACAGGGTCGGCGTCCTCGACACGAGATATGCAGGCGATCAGAGCCAATCGCTAGACTGTGGCGTCTGGTCACGCTAATGTTCGGAGACCATTGATAACGCTTGTGTGTCTTCTACTAGACGGCTGTATTTTTCTAAGTGGAAGGTCTCTGAGAGTCCCATTGCGTCATCGCTACGCTGCGTCGAGTGAACCTATTCAGTGGACATGGGTCACTCAAGCAACCCGAGACGCTTTCAAACTGAGCTCCAAAAACGGTGTAAAAATACATAAATTAAAATAAATGTAAATAAAAAAATTGTTTTTACAGTTATTATTTATTTTTATTTTTAAATAAACATTAAAAATAAATAGATAAATTCACAGTAATAAAACAAAAAAATTGGGAAAAATAGAAATACTTTAAAATAAATTGATGCTTCATATTTCTTCTCGACACGAATCACTGTAAATGTTTAGTCGTTTCTGCTGCGGGACGAGTCTCTGAGGTGATGGACAGACATCATCATCCCTACGCTGGTCATTTCTCCTAAATCATCTGTCACAGAGGTCACGCAGAGGTCACGCAGAGTGCAGTGGTGCATGATGGGAAGCCCTGAAGAGAACATTCCAGAGCTTCGTTTCTGCTGAACTCAAGGAGCCTCACACACTCTTACTGAAGATAAAGACGAGAACAACGACCCCACCAACACACACACACACACACACACCAAACAGACCGTCTTTGTCCTGCGCGTCCCCCTCCTCAGAGATCCCACACACACACTGATACACACACACACACACACGCACATCATTATCGCATGTCATTTAGGGATGCACAACCGAATCTGCCACCATAACGTTATCGGCCGATAATAACATTTGTCTGATATATTAAAGCTGATAAAACTGTATTATTTCCTTCAGCTGAGACTCTTCAGACTCTACTGTTCATCATGATGGCTTTGAATTGCTTGAAATATGATTGGAATCATTTCAAAAAAGCAAAATACAGTAAAATGCAACATGAGCATCACAAGTCTGTCATATGGGCCACATAAAACTATATAGAAATGTGGATTTAGATTTATCGGCCAATATATCGGTTATCGGCTTTCAAATATATAGAATTATCGATATCGGACAAATGTTTCATATCGGTGCATCTCTATGAACATTTATATATTATTCATGAAGTATCTGTGAGATAAGTTATAATGCCTGTAGATTATCCTCATAACATAAACAGGAAATACATCACCTGATCTAACGGACCGACCAATCAGGAGGACCGAAACGCTCTCCTAGCAACCAAAGCTCATTCTTAAATATTAATGTGCCTTCCATACTATAGAGATATTATAATTACATGCAAATCAGAACCAGACACTTTGAAGCAGAAATGATGTAAAACAAGAATAATGAAGTGAACATCATCAAGCATTAATCAGGATCATCCAGAGAATACACACACACACACACACACACACACACACGGCTGGATCAGCTCTTCTATAAAAACGATCTTTAAATTATATTATTTACTGTAGGAATATGAGAGTTTGAGCTCTGGTGAATGCCGTCATTATTATATAATATCTGTGTATCTGTGTGTGTGTGTGTGTGTGTGTTTGGCTCAGCTCTACACTGACAGCTCAGTTTCATATTATCTCAGATCTGTGCAGGTATTTTTAGACTATAACACACACTCCATCCAGGAGAGGAAGAATCTACTGGAAAGTGTTTCTGGAGTGAGAAAGTAGGGCAGAGGAACACAGATCAGCTCCTGACTCTCAGAGATATGAGGATTATATTAATATGACACATGATTCTTCAGAGGAATGACGTCACGACTCCACAGGCCCGCGTGTGTGTGTGTGTGTGTGTTATTGTCATCTTCATG
>JAPDVR010000025.1:555000-567500 GCA_026230005.1 Gila orcuttii
AAATAACATATCTCACATAATTTACCTCACAATCATGCGCAAAACGAGAACTGAGCGATTATAAACCGTTTATAGCGTTTGACAGCTGCGCGTTTCTCCGTGCAAAACTCATGAATCACGCGATTAAACCGAAATATATTATAAGAAACATCAGAAACTGACCTAATAAAACCCGCTCGGTCCTGGTCCTGGTCTGAGTCCAGATTCTGGTCCTGGTTCTAGTCCTGGTCGTGGTTCTGGTCCGGTCTGCGGTACTGTGACTGTCTCTGTCCTGCGCTGCGACTGACTGGACTCTCCGCGCGCGCTCTTCTCCAGTAAAGCCTGCGGATCTCGGTCGCGCGCAGAGCTCTCTCGGGTACGCGCAGTGCTCCACCAGCCTGAGCTGACGAGCTTGTTTTGAGGGTTTGGGGTTTTCAGGTTTCTCACTGGATGCGCGGTGCGACGAGGCAAAACATGACTGGAGATTTCCCAGAATTCAATTTAAAATCACCCAGGCGTCCCGTCTGAGAACAGCCGTGAACATCAGATACAGATGAAGGTCTGCTGTTCACGCGTTCACTGAGCCGAATCTCTTCTGCAACAGATGAATGAACCACAGGACTGATGAAAAGAAGAGAATATACAGTTCAGCGCTTCAGTCTGCTTAAACAAACAGAATTTACACACACACAAAGGTTCTTTATAGGCATCAATGACTCCATGAAGAATCTTTCGATTGCACAAAAGGCTCTTTATAGTGGAATACGATTCTTTAGATTATTAAGATGTTTACATTCACATTATAATTGAGCAGATGCTTTTATGCAAATGAGGAGAGCAATAGAAGCAATCAAACCAACAATAGAACAACAATATATAAGTGCCATGATCAGTCCTACTTAGTCCAGCACAGCACACATAGCAAGGTGTGTTTTTATTAAATAGATAAATAGCTAGAGTAGAATAGTGGGTGTTTAACTGATCATCAATCACAACTCCAGGGTTCCTGGCTGACCTTGAGGGAGTTATGGATGATAACCCAGCTGAATGGAGAAGTAGTGATGGAGTGTTGGGTTGGCCGGGATCAGTTCTGTCCTCGCAGGGTTTAGTTGCAGTCCTTCATCCAGCAGGAAATGTCTGTCAGTCAGGCTGAGATGCGAGCCGCTCCCGTCGGATCATCCGGCTGGAATGAGAGGTGGACTAAAAAACCCATGTTTCTGAATGACAGACACTAGTGATGATGTAGATGGAGAAGAGAAACGGTCCCAGCACTGAGCCCTGGGGCACTCCAGTAGCTAGATGATAACAGTGATGGGAAAACCATGTTTCTGAATGACAGACACTAGTGATGATGTAGATGGAGAAGAGAAGCGGTCCCAGCACTGAGCCCTGAGGCACTCCAGTAGCTAGATGATAACAGTGATGGGGAAACCATGTTTCTGAATGACAGATCCTAGTGATGATGTAGATGGAGAAGAGAAGCGGTCCCAGCACTGAGCCCTGAGGCACTCCAGTAGCTAGATGATAACAGTGATGGGAAAACCATGTTTCTGAATGACAGACACTAGTGATGACATGTAGATGGAGAAGAGAAGCGGTCCCAGCACTGAGCCCTGGGGCACTCCAGTAGCTAGATGATAACAGTGATGGGAAAACCATGTTTCTGAATGACAGATCCTAGTGATGATGTAGATGGAGAAGAGAAGTGGTCCCAGCACTGAGCCCTGAGGCTCTCCAGTAGCTAGATGATAACAGTGATGGGAAAACCATGTTTCTGAATGACAGACACTAGTGATGATGTAGATGGAGAAGAGAAGCGGTCCCAGCACTGAGCCCTGAGGCACTCCAGTAGCTAGATGATAACAGTGATGGGAAAACCATGTTTCTGAATGACAGATCCTAGTGATGATGTAGATGGAGAAGAGAAGCGGTCCCAGCACTGAGCCCTGAGGCACTCCAGTAGCTAGATGATAACAGTGATGGGAAAACCATGTTTCTGAATGACAGACACTAGTGATGATGTAGATGGAGAAGAGAAGCGGTCCCAGCACTGAGCCCTGAGGCACTCCAGTAGCTAGATGATAACAGTGATGGGAAAACCATGTTTCTGAATGACAGATCCTAGTGATGATGTAGATGGAGAAGAGAAACGGTCCCAGCACTGAGCCCTGGGGCACTCCAGTAGCTAGATGATAACAGTGATGGGAAAACCATGTTTCTGAATGACAGATCCTAGTGATGATGTAGATGGAGAAGAGAAACGGTCCCAGCACTGAGCCCTGGGGCACTCCAGTAGCTAGATGATAACAGTGATGGGAAAACCATGTTTCTGAATGACAGACACTAGTGATGATGTAGATGGAGAAGAGAAGCGGTCCCAGCACTGAGCCCTGAGGCACTCCAGTAGCTAGATGATAACAGTGATGGGAAAACCATGTTTCTGAATGACAGATCCTAGTGATGATGTAGATGGAGAAGAGAAACGGTCCCAGCACTGAGCCCTGGGGCACTCCAGTAGCTAGATGATAACAGTGATGGGAAAACCATGTTTCTGAATGACAGACACTAGTGATGATGTAGATGGAGAAGAGAAGCGGTCCCAGCACTGAGCCCTGAGGCACTCCAGTAGCTAGATGATAACAGTGATGGGAAAACCATGTTTCTGAATGACAGATCCTAGTGATGATGTAGATGGAGAAGAGAAACGGTCCCAGCACTGAGCCCTGGGGCACTCCAGTAGCTAGATGATAACAGTGATGGGAAAACCATGTTTCTGAATGACAGACACTAGTGATGATGTAGATGGAGAAGAGAAGCGGTCCCAGCACTGAGCCCTGAGGCACTCCAGTAGCTAGATGATAACAGTGATGGGAAAACCATGTTTCTGAATGACAGATCCTAGTGATGATGTAGATGGAGAAGAGAAGCGGTCCCAGCACTGAGCCCTGAGGCACTCCAGTAGCTAGATGATAACAGTGATGGGAAAACCATGTTTCTGAATGACAGACACTAGTGATGACATGTAGATGGAGAAGAGAAGCGGTCCCAGCACTGAGCCCTGGGGCACTCCAGTAGCTAGATGATAACAGTGATGGGAAAACCATGTTTCTGAATGACAGATCCTAGTGATGATGTAGATGGAGAAGAGAAGTGGTCCCAGCACTGAGCCCTGAGGCTCTCCAGTAGCTAGATGATAACAGTGATGGGAAAACCATGTTTCTGAATGACAGACACTAGTGATGATGTAGATGGAGAAGAGAAGCGGTCCCAGCACTGAGCCCTGAGGCACTCCAGTAGCTAGATGATAACAGTGATGGGAAAAGTCAAGTCAAGTCAAGTCAAATATATTTATATAGCGCTTTTCACAATACAGATTGTATCAAAGCTGCTTCACAGTATCAATCAAAACAACTTAATGTTTGTTTATTACTGGAAAAAAGACATCCAAGTTTGGTAGAGCTGATCAATGGTATGATTGGTTAATTAATTTGAATATCCCCAACTGAGCAAGCCTAAGGCAACAGTGGCAAGGAACCGAAAAACTCCATCCAGTGACCTAATGGTGTCATAACACCCCATCAGATGACCCAATGGAGAAAAAAAACCTTGGGAGAACCCAGGCTCAGTCGGGGGCCAGTTCTCCTCTGGCGTTTATGAACTAGAGGCCGAATTTACAGTAACTGTAAGATAAAAAATTTATATGAATGCCTGGCTAAATAGATGCGTCTTCAGTCTAGTTTTAAACTGGGAGAGCGAGTCTGAGCAACGAACAATATCAGGAAGGCTATTCCAGAGCTTCGGAGCTAAATGTGAAAATGCTCTGCCTCCTTTGGTGGATCTGGATATCCTAGGAATGACCAGAAACCTCGAATCTAGTGATCTTAAAGAGCGCGATGGATTGTAAGGCGATAGAAGATCCGTTAAATAGACTGGAGCTAAACCATTTAGAGCTTTATAGGTCAAAAGCAATACCTTGTAATTAATACGGAACTTTATAGGTAACCAATGAAGTGATGATAAAATCGGTGTTATATGATCATATTTTCTTGATCTAGTAAGAACTCTAGCGGCTGCATTTTGGACTAACTGTAGCTTGTTTATTGAAGATGCAGGACAACCAGCTAATAAAGCATTACAGTAATCTAGTCTCGAGGTCATGAATGCATGAACTAACTTTTCTGCATCAGAGACTGATAGCATATTACGTAGCTTAGCAATGTTTCTAAGGTGGAAAAAGGCTGTTTTTGTAACATATGAAATATGCTTTTCAAAAGACAGGTTGCAGTCTAATGTAACACCCAGGTCTTTTACTGTAGCGGATAGAGTAAAAGGGCATCCTACTATGTTAAAGTCGTGCTGTGAAAGGTTTTGTGGATGGTTTTTAGAACCGATAAGTATTACCTCTGTCTTGTCTGGATTTAATAAAAGAAAATTATGCGTCATCCAATCTTTTATATCTTTAACACAATCTGTCAATTTGGATAATTTAGCGTATTCATCTGGCCGTGAGGAAATATATATTTGAGTGTCATCAGCATAACAATGGAAACTAATTCCATGTTTCCTTAGAATATTACCAAGTGGCAGCATATATATTGAGAATAATAAAGGGCCTAACACAGATCCCTGCGGCACTCCATAGTTTGCCGAAGTTATAATCGATTTTTCTCCATTTAAGTAGACGAAATGGTAGCGGTCAGATAAGTATGACCTGAACCAGCTTAATGCTTGTCCTTGAACACCAGTGTAATTTTGTAGTCGATCTAAGAGTATTGTGTGATCTATAGTATCGAACGCAGCACTAAGATCAAGTAAAACTAGTACTGAGATACAGCCTTGGTCCGAAGCTAAAAGTAAATCATTTGTGATTCTAACAAGCGCAGTTTCAGTGCTATGATGTGGCCTGAATCCAGACTGAAACTTTTCATAGATGTCGTTTTCTTGCAAGAAAGAGCCGAGTTGAGCGGACACAACTTTTTCTAATATTTTTGACATAAATGGAAGATTCGAAATGGGTCTGTAATTTGCTAGGTTATTTGGATCTAATTGTGGTTTCTTAATAAGAGGTTTTATAACTGCCAGCTTGAACGTTCTTGGAACATGACCTAAAGATAAAGATGAGTTAATAATATTGAGAAGAGGCTCTTCCACTACAGGTAACACTTCTTTCAGTAGTTCAGTTGGTATAGGATCTAATAAACATGTTGTTGTTTTAGATGAAGTGATAAGTTTATTTAACTCTTTTTGTTCTATGGTTGTAAAGCATTGTAATTGTTCTTGCGGGGTGATAATTGCGGCCGAATTATAAGGCGCGAGCAAAGATCGAACGTTTACGATTTTGATTCTGATGCTTTCAATTTTCTCGGTGAAGAAGTTCATGAAATCATTACTACTAAACTGTAACGAGGTATTTTGTTCAGGCGACGTCTGTTTATTTGTTAGTCTAGCCACGGTATTAAATAAAAACCTTGGATTATTTCGGTTGTTTTCTATTAATTTGCTGAGATGCTCAGCCCTGGCCGTTTTAAGTGCCTTTTTATAAAGTGACATACTGTCTTTCCACGCGATTCTAAAGACCTCTAAATTAGTTTTTTTCCATTTACGCTCTAAATTACGGATTTCTCTCTTTAAAACATACGTAGTATTATTGTACCATGGTGCTATACTTTTTTCTCTGACCTTTTTTAATCTAATGGGTGCAACAATATCCAATGTTCTAGAGAGAATGGTGCTCATAGTGCTAGTTAGTTCGTCTAATTCATCTGTTTGTTTGGGTTCAGACAGCAGCTGAGACAGATCAGATAAGCTATTTGAGAAATGATCTATGGTGGATGGACGAATTGTTCTACCTGGTCGATAACGTGGCGCAGCATGACATATTACAGCAGTGCGTAATATGCAAGTTACCAAGTAGTGGTCAGTGACATCATCACTTTGTGGAACAATATCTATATCGGTTGGATTGGTTCCATATGATATAATTAAATCGAGTGTATGATTAAGACGATGAGTTGGTCCGGTGACGTTTTGCTTGACCCCGAAGGAGTTTAATAAATCTGTAAACGCAGCCCCTAACGCATCATTTAAATTATCTACGTGTATGTTAAAATCTCCAACAATTAATGCTTTATCGACGTTGACCAAAAGATCTGATAGAAAGTCAGCAAACTCTTTTAGGAAATTGGCGTAAGGCCCTGGAGGTCTATATACGGTCGCCAATGCTAGAGATAATAGGGATTTTTTTCTTACATCTAAGAGCGTAACATTTAGCACAAGTACTTCAAACGAATTAAACCTATGACGAGTTTTCTTAGTAACATTCAGGATATCTCTGTAGATTGTTGCAACACCGCCGCCACGACCGATCAGACGGGGCTCATGCTTATAACAGTATCCTGGCGGAGTAGACTCATTTAGACCGAAATAATCATTTGGTTTAAGCCAGGTTTCAGTAAGGCACAGAACATCGAAATTATTATCTGTGACCATTTCATTTACAATAACCGCCTTAGGTGTGAGCGATCTAATGTTTAGAAGACCTAGCTTTAGAAATTGTTTTTGTTCACTAATAGCGAGATTTTTTGTTTTAATAACAATTAGATTTTTTCTAGATCCTGCAGTAGATTTATTATTTGATCTTAGTAAACGAGGAATAGACACAGTTTCTATGCAATGTTCTACACTAGTATTAATATCAATTAAATTGGTGCAGTAGAGACTGTGATTTGGATTTTTGGTTACTAGTCAAATGGTATTTAACATCTTGGAGATGTTATCCGACAGAAGATCTGCCCCGATTCTACTTGGGTGTAAGCCATCAGCGCGGAAGAGCCTTGGTCGCTCCCAAAACAGATTCCAATTATTTACAAAAATCAATTTCTGCTCATTGCACCATGACAATAACCATTCATTTAGAGCGAATAATCTACTGAACTTTTCATGCCCTCGTCGGTACGTAGGAAGCGGTCCAGACACAATAATCGATGTTTCAGGCGATGTGCTGCGTACCGTATCGATAAGGCTCCTGAAGTCTTTCTTCAGAACCTCCGTCTGTCGCAGCCTAGTGTCGTTAGCTCCCGCATGCAGCACAACAGCTCCGACGCGCTCGTCACCGTTCAAGATCTCAGTTACCCGCGCAGTGATATCGAGAACACGAGCACCAGGAAAGCAGTGACTGTGCACCTTACTTTTACCTAACGTAGCATGGACGTGTCGGACGGTGGAATCGCCGATGATCACAGCATCGCGTTCCGTTTCGCGAAGAGGGGAGAAGCGGTTCTGAGTGGAGATCTCGAAAACCGGGAGGGGCGAAAAGATTCTTGTCCTGGCTCGCGGCTTCCGCGGAACCACCCAGGCTTCGTGGTGGTGTGTTGGAGCCGGAGTGAATGAAATCATGGCTGATCGTGACCTGGACGCTCGGGACCAATGCTGAGAAACGCACGGAGTAGACGAGGTCAGCGTCAGCGGGTTACTAACGTTAATCACTGATCCGTGTGCATCAGCGCGTGATGTTTCAAGAGCTAAACGCCGGTCTCTCAGCTCAGCTTGTCTCTCTAGAAGGTCAAGGATCTGAAAAACCATGTTTCTGAATGACAGATCCTAGTGATGATGTAGATGGAGAAGAGAAGCGGTCCCAGCACTGAGCCCTGAGGCACTCCAGTAGCTAGATGTTGGTCTTCGACACCTCACTCCACGACACCCTGAAGGACCCGCTGAGAGGGAAGACCTTAACCATAAAAATGATCACCGAAAAGTTCTTTGGGGAACCAAAATAGTTATTTGGCATCATTGTGAAATATGATATATTAAAACAAATCATAACTTCTCATTTACCTGCAGTGTGTGATTGTTCAGAGGAGAGCAGGTTTAGATGAAGATCATCACAACATCATCATCATTCCTTGGTCTGACGGATCAACATCCGCTTTCTATCGACCACAGACTGATATAAATCCAGATAAAACTCAAGAATCAGATCACAGGAAACCAGAGAGAGAGAACCGGCCAGAACGAGAATATAGAGCAAGATCCATCAAATCGTCCAGTTTTTCTGTCAGCGTTTTTCCAGCATAATCTCCATCAGCCTCTTGTGCACCCAATCATTATAAACCGCAAGGGATCATGGGAAACCTGTTCATATTCGGAGTATAATTGTAAAACTCTCAAAACACAGTGTCACACACACACTTCAAAATAGTTAATCTAGTGTATACTTAAACCTTGGCATTGTGTGTTATGAATATTGTTGCTCTTGCTTGTGATATTCCACATTTGTGAGTGACTTTGGACAAAAGCGTCTGTTAAAGAGATAAATGTAAATGACGAATGAAGGGAGTAGAATAACTCAGAAAATATACAACTAAAATCTAATTCAAAATATCAACAGGAACTGTAATAGTATATCAATGACACTACAATAACACTGGTCACTGACAGAAATGCCACTGGAAATGTGATTTTCCTGAGGAAGAACATATATTTTTATGCTGTTCTCTCTCACACACACACACACGTACGTGCACACACAAACACGCTCTCTCTCTCTCTCACACACACACACACACACACACTCTCTCATTCTTACACAAACAAACACACACACACACACACACACACACACACACACACACACACACACACACACACACACACACACACACTAAATCTATCAGCTAATGGACGTTTGTGGTGCTGGAAGCTGATTGGTTAATCCAGTGTCTAACAACCATTCTGTATCTCGGACTAGATTTAGATTACAAGTTCATCAGATAACGTGAAACATTCTCCTCAACATCCTTCATCATCAGTGCATTTCACATCAATACAGCAAATTAAGATAATTCACAATATCGAACGAGTCTGTGAGCATGTGATATATGTGTCCAATCCTGAGCGATTGATATTCTGACGACAATTTATCTTAATGTTTTATGAAGAACAATCAGTCTAACTGACCACCAGCAATCACATCAGTGTGTGTGTGTGTGTGTGTGTTGGTTAGTGAGTCGGTTTGTGTGTTTAAGTGTGTGTGTGTGTGTACGTGTGTTTAAGTGTGTGTGTTGTTAGGGTCCTTCACTTTGCTCAGAAATTCTGCATCAATGCAAAAAAACATTAAAAGTTCCTCTGAAAGAAACAATCAATCATTCATTCTGCCTTAAAAACTACATTATATTTCATGAAAACAACTAAAATAAAACATAAAAAACCTATTTCAGCTAGTTGCCACATTTCTCATTTTCCTATAATAACGGATGTAGCCTACTAAAGTAAATAACTTTTTTTTTTTAATTAATCAAAACTATTAAGATATAAAAAAAAAACCTAGTAAATGACAAACTCTGCTCACTGGTATTGACAGTCCGTGACATCATCAGGAACACCAATAACAGCAGATCCTGAGAAACTCCAGCGAATGAAGAGGATGGTGTTCGACACACACACACACACACACACACACACACACACACACACACACACACACACACACACACACACACACACACACACACACACACACACACACACACAGTAATGTAGTTCAGCAGACAAATAAACACAAATAAACATGAGAATGATGAAAGATCATGGTTTATTATACTGCAATATCAGGATCCCAGTAACTTCATCAGTCTTCAGCTTCAGTCTCTGTGTTTTCTGCAAAATTACTACATTGATTCATCCTGGCATTCACTGACATCTCTCATAAGCAAATTCTGTGCGTTTCTCGAGAAACTCAACAACTGTGACGCCGAGCAAGCGTAACACAGGAGGAACACACACACACACACACACACACACACACACACACACACACACACACACACGTGAAATATGAGCTTCAGACGCTCTTTCTGTGAACGCGTGAGAACGACAGTGCAGTGAACAGTAAAACTATTTGAGATATGAATCAGTGCGTTTATGACAATGATAATAACTTAAAATAATATGATAATAAATATCAGTCTGCAGTTTCAAGCAGCAGAACAGAGTTTTGTTCCGCTTTAATTACTGGAAGTGAATGAAACCAGAAGCCTCGACATATTCAAGAAACAAACGAAAACAGTGGAGAATCAGAACAAGTGTTTCAAAGTGCACAAACTCCAGAAACGAGATCAATAATGCTGCCGATAGTGACAGAGGTCAGAGGTCATGACAGAGGTCAGAGGTCAGCTTTCAATTCTTCAAGTGCTTCTGATTGTGTCTGTAGTGTTTCACACACAGAGCGAGATGTGTGTGTGTGTGATTATATTGTATAGATATGAGCTGCCTGTAGAAATAAAGTGCATAGAGTTGTTCTGTCGTCAGTAAAGTCTTGATGATGATTCTAGCGGCCTGTGGACTTTACTCATGATCAGTGTCAGAATCAGATCATATCAGGGTCCTCATTTATAACCGTTGCGTCGCACAAAACAGGCCCTGAAAGAGGCGTACGCCACTTCCGACGCACAAGTTGTGATTTATAAAAACAAACTTGACGGGAATATTTGCGCACCTGCACGCAAACTCTGACCCAAGCGTACGAACGTTCTGGAGATGGAGCAGTTTGGCGACCCCGATGGTGAGCTGGAGTTACATGTGTTTTTGGTCACTTTTAGGCAGAAAATCTAAAGAAAATTATACATATACAGAAAGAAAATACAAATATAATTTGACTCACCAAGCCTATCACATGAAGCAAACATCATCCCTTCTTAAATGTCCGCGCCAGCGAGCGCGCTGGGCCGTTTAGTGAAACTGACGCATGTATAGCCGTAAATCTTCATTATAAGTCCTAATCATAAATACAGTGCATGTTCACAATAACAGGTTAAATAAAAAAAAGAATGATTTAAACTATGTTTTACTTCTGATATAAACATTTAGATTAAATATGCCATTCTCATTAATGGAGTTAAACACTTAAATTACATGAAATCATTACTGAGAACTTATAACATTTTTTATCTTCAATAAATAGAAATATTTGTTGCGGATGCAATGCTTTCGAACACTTTTCCTCTGGCATGCTGTGTTTTAATGTTTAACTACAGAGATAATTGATTATCATGATAATAGCAGATTGTCTGAGAAAATAGTTTTGTGCAAATAATTCACAACAAGGTTTATCTGTTTCCATTAAAAACATAAATCAATTAAAAATACTCTTTGGCCAGTGGGAAAGATTGAGAAAAACTTTCTCCGAAATGTATTTTACACTATTTGATTTATTTATTCAAAAACAAGGCAAGGATAGGCTATTAAATAATTTTTATTAATGTGACAGCACATCCGTATTTCATATTTTCCTAATGTCTTGTACCGTTAAACATGTTATCACGTGGATGAATAATCATATGTAAATGATATGCAGATGAGGATATGTATAGTAAAACTAGGCGTTGTAAGCTCATATATATGGTTATTTCGGGGAGGAGACGCATGTGCGCACAATCTTCTGCTGACTGGGATTTATAAAGTGAATTCTGCGCAGGTTCTGGCGTACGCACGGGTTTAGAAGTCTGAATATTTTTTTGCGTACGACATTTTTGGCTTTTGGGCACACGTACACTTTTAGTGCGGATCCTACGCACAGTTTTATAAATGAGGCCCCAGGACTCAAACTCTAGTTCTACAGCAGATACAAGAGTCAAGGCAGCTTTATTTCCATTGTGCATCAAATATGAAACGAATTGTTATTCAGCTCATTTTATTTGCATTGATAGTGTGAATTCATTCAAATCAATCATACTGAATATTAAGTGTCTTTTAAATGTATTAATCAGTTATGAATTAAACTGAATCAACATTGAACAGAATTCAGTTATTCTCCAGTTATCTCTGTAAAGCTGCTCTGAAACCTGTCCTGTAGAAATAAAGATGACTCCACTTTTATTATTATTTTCTACTGCACAATATCAGTCTATTGGGGATTTTGCATGTAAATGTGAAGTGTGTTTCAGTAAAATCATCATGGTTTCATCAGATTCTCCTTCCCATCAGTGTGTGTGTGTGTGTGTGTGTGTGTGTGTGTGTGTGTGTGTGTGTGTGTGTGTCCTATAGCCCGTACAGGAGTGCTGTGAGCTTCAGTCGTTCCCTCAGTCTCTGCACGAGTGTCTTCTCTCGGGTCAGCTCGTGTGTGTGTGTGTGTGTGAGTGTGTGAGTGTGTGTGTGTGTGTGTGTGTGAGTGTGTGTGTGTGTGTGTGTGAGTGTGTGTGTGTGTGTGTGTGTGAGTGTGTGAGTGTGTGTGAGTGTGTGTGTGTGTGAGTGTGTGAGTGTGTGTGAGTGTGTGTGTGTGAGTGTGTGAGTGTGTGTGAGTGTGTGTGTGTGTGTGTGTGTGTGTGTGTGTGTGTGTGTGTGTGTGTGTGTGTGTGTGAGTGTGTGTGTGTGTGTGTGTGTGAGTGTGTGAGTGTGTGTGTGTGTGTGTGTGTGAGTGTGTGTGTGTGTGTGTGTGTGTGTGTGTGTGTGTCCTACAGCCCGTACAGGAGTGCTGTGAGCTTCAGTCGTTCCCTCAGTCTCTGCACGAGTGTCTTCTCTCGGGTCAG
>JAPDVR010000025.1:572500-622500 GCA_026230005.1 Gila orcuttii
CGTCAAAGTTTCTGCACGTGTTATAAGATAAAGAGATGGGCTGAATCGAGTGTGTGTGTTATTAATGCGCACGTGTGATCAGATGCACAGGGAGGAACGGAGTTAATCTGGGATTATTAATAACCTGCGTGATCGTGTTTAATCTCCAGCGCTGCCGTATGAACGCTGCATTACTGCGAGACTCAGCAGAGAGAGTTATGGGTTATGTGCACCAGAATGACAGCTGTCAATCATCTGACGTGTCATGTGACAACCTATAGAGTGTATGCATCGACGTCAGTTTCCCGCGGGAACACACTCCCTCAGCCGGACTGCGTGGCAGAAGAGCTGCTGGATTTCATAGGAGAAACTGAGAAAACACGAGTAAAACAAACGATTATCAGTTTAAACTAAAGCTTGGACTCGATATAGTGTTCCTACAACTGACCACAGATCCAGTGATCGTTTCCTGACATTTTACTAACTCTTACAGTGGTTTCTCGAGGCATGTAAACACATTAACCTCGTTCGTGACCCAGAGAATGATAATGTCCTCTCGTCTCGTGCAGCAGAAGTGGTTCTGTGACTGTAACTGCAGGAGAGGATAATACACCAGCTGCAAGTTCCCCTGACATGTTGCAAGCTTTCTTTAACATCAACCAACATAACAAATGAAATACTCAGTCAGATACGAAAATATAGTGTCTCTCAGTGTTTGGAGTAACCCTCGGTGTGTGTAGTTATGGGTCAGGTTAGTGAGTAACAGTGGAGTAACCCTCGGTGTGTGTAGTTATGGGTCAGGTTAGTGAGTAACAGTGGAGTAACCCTCGGTGTGTGTGTAGTTATGGGTCAGGTTAGTGAGTAACAGTGGAGTAACCCTCGGTGTGTGTGTAGTTATGGGTCAGGTTAGTGAGTAACAGTGGAGTAACCCTCGGTGTGTGTGTAGTTATGGGTCAGGTTAGTGAGTAACAGTGGAGTAACCCTCGGTGTGTGTGTAGTTATGGGTCAGGTTAGTGAGTAACAGTGGAGTAACCCTCGGTGTGTGTGTAGTTATGGGTCAGGTTAGTGAGTAACAGTGGAGTAACCCTCGGTGTGTGTGTAGTTATGGGTCAGGTTAGTGAGTGAGTAAACGTGGAGTAACCCTCGGTGTGTGTGTGTGTGTAGTTATGGGTCAGGTTAGTGAGTGAGTAACAGTGGAGTAACCCTCGGTGTGTGTGTAGTTATGGGTCAGGTTAGTGAGTGAGTAACAGTGGAGTAACCCTCGGTGTGTGTGTAGTTATGGGTCAGGTTAGTGAGTAACAGTGGAGTAACCCTCGGTGTGTGTGTAGTTATGGGTCAGGTTAGTGAGTAACAGTGGAGTAACCCTCGGTGTGTGTGTAGTTATGGGTCAGGTTAGTGAGTGAGTAAACGTGGAGTAACCCTCGGTGTGTGTGTGTGTGTAGTTATGGGTCAGGTTAGTGAGTGAGTAACAGTGGAGTAACCCTCGGTGTGTGTGTAGTTATGGGTCAGGTTAGTGAGTGAGTAACAGTGGAGTAACCCTCGGTGTGTGTGTAGTTATGGGTCAGGTTAGTGAGTGAGTAACAGTGGAGTAAACCTCAGTGTGTGTGTGTGTAGTTATGGGTCAGGTTAGTGAGTGAGTAACAGTGGAGTAACCCTCGGTGTGTGTGTGTAGTTATGGGTCAGGTTAGTGAGTGAGTAACAGTGGAGTAACCCTCAGTGTGTGTGTAGTTATGGGTCAGGTTAGTGAGTGAGTAACAGTGGAGTAACCCTCGGTGTGTGTGTAGTTATGGGTCAGGTTAGTGAGTGAGTAACAGTGGAGTAACCCTCAGTGTGTGTATGTGTGTAGTTATGGGTCAGGTTAGTGAGTAACAGTAGAGTAACCCTCGGTGTGTGTGTAGCTATGGGTCAGGTTAGGGAGTGAGTAACAGTGGAGTAACCCTCGGTGTGTGTGTAGTTATGGGTCAGGTTAGGGAGTGAGTAACAGTGGAGTAACCCTCGGTGTGTGTGTAGTTATGGGTCAGGTTAGTGAGTGAGTAACAGTGGAGTAACCCTCAGTGTGTGTGTGTGTGTAGTTATGGGTCAGGTTAGTGAGTAACAGTGGAGTAACCCTCGGTGTGTGTGTAGCTATGGGTCAGGTTAGGGAGTGAGTAACAGTGGCGTAACCCTCGGTGTGTGTGTAGTTATGGGTAAGGTTAGTGAGTGAGTAACAGTGGAGTAACCCTCGGTGTGTGTGTGTAGTTATGGGTCAGATTAGCGAGTGAGTAGCAGTGGAGT
The DNA here is from genome assembly GCA_026230005.1 of Gila orcuttii. Lineage (NCBI taxonomy): Eukaryota > Metazoa > Chordata > Actinopteri > Cypriniformes > Leuciscidae > Gila > Gila orcuttii. The sequence goes on from JAPDVR010000025.1 coordinate 574,754, forward strand.
AACCCTTGTGTGTGTGTAGTTATGGGTCAGGTTAGTGAGTAACAGTGGAGTAACCCTCGGCGTGTGTGTGTAGTTATGGGTCAGATTAGCGAGTGAGTAACAGTGGAGTAACCCTCGGTGTGTGTGTAGTTATGGGTCAGGTTAGTGAGTAACAGTGGAGTAACCCTCGGTGTGTGTGTGTGTAGTTATGGGTCAGGTGAGTAACAGTGGAGTAACCCTTGGTGTGTGTAGTTATGGGTCAGATTAGCGAGTGAGTAACAGTGGAGTAACCCTCGGTGTGTGTGTGTAGTTATGGGTCAGGTGAGTGAGTAACAGTGGAGTAACCCTTGGTGTGTGTGTGTAGTTATGGGTCAGGTGAGTGAGTAACAGTGGAGTAACCCTCGGTGTCAAGTCAAGTCAAGTCAAATATATTTATATAGCGCTTTTCACAATACAGATTGTATCAAAGCTGCTTCACAGTATCAATCAAAACAACTTAATGTTTGTTTATTACTGGAAAAAAGACATCCAAGTTTGGTAGAGCTGATCAATGGTATGATTGGTTAATTAATTTGAATATCCCCAACTGAGCAAGCCTAAGGCAACAGTGGCAAGGAACCGAAAAACTCCATCCAGTGACCTAATGGTGTCCTAACACCCCATCAGATGACCCAATGGAGAAAAAAAACCTTGGGAGAACCCAGGCTCAGTCGGGGGCCAGTTCTCCTCTGGCGTTTATGAACTAGTGGCCAAATTTACAGTAACTGTAAGATAAAAAATTTATATGAATGCCTGGCTAAATAGATGCGTCTTCAGTCTAGTTTTAAACTGGGAGAGCGAGTCTGAGCAACGAACAATATCAGGAAGGCTATTCCAGAGCTTCGGAGCTAAATGTGAAAATGCTCTGCCTCCTTTGGTGGATCTGGATATCCTAGGAATGACCAGAAACCTCGAATCTAGTGATCTTAAAGAGCGCGATGGATTGTAAGGCGATAGAAGATCCATTAAATAGACTGGAGCTAAACCATTTAGAGCTTTATAGGTCAAAAGCAATACCTTGTAATTAATACGGAACTTTATAGGTAACCAATGAAGTGATGATAAAATCGGTGTTATATGATCATATTTTCTTGATCTAGTAAGAACTCTAGCGGCTGCATTTTGGACTAACTGTAACTTGTTTATTGAAGATGCAGGACAACCAGCTAATAAAGCATTACAGTAATCTAGTCTCGAGGTCATGAATGCATGAACTAACTTTTCTGCATCAGAGACTGATAGCATATTACGTAGCTTAGCAATGTTTCTAAGGTGGAAAAAGGCTGTTTTTGTAACATATGAAATATGCTTTTCAAAAGACAGGTTGCAGTCTAATGTAACACCCAGGTCTTTTACTGTAGCGGATAGAGTAAAAGGGCATCCTACTGTGTTAAAGTCGTGCTGTGAAAGGTTTTGTGGATGGTTTTTAGAACCGATAAGTATTACCTCTGTCTTGTCTGGATTTAATAAAAGAAAATTATGCGTCATCCAATCTTTTATATCTTTAACACAATCTGTCAATTTGGATAATTTAGCGTATTCATCTGGCCGTGAGGAAATATATATTTGAGTGTCATCAGCATAACAATGGAAACTAATTCCATGTTTCCTTAGAATATTACCAAGTGGCAGCATATATATTGAGAATAATAAAGGGCCTAACACAGATCCCTGCGGCACTCCATAGTTTGCCGAAGTTATAATCGATTTTTCTCCATTTAAGTAGACGAAATGGTAGCGGTCAGATAAGTATGACCTGAACCAGCTTAATGCTTGTCCTTGAACACCAGTATAATTTTGTAGTCGATCTAAGAGTATTGTGTGATCTATAGTATCGAACGCAGCACTAAGATCAAGTAAAACTAGTACTGAGATACAGCCTTGGTCCGAAGCTAAAAGTAAATCATTTGTGATTCTAACAAGCGCAGTTTCAGTGCTATGATGTGGCCTGAATCCAGACTGAAACTTTTCATAGATGTCGTTTTCTTGCAAGAAAGAGCCGAGTTGAGCGGACACAACTTTTTCTAATATTTTTGACATAAATGGAAGATTCGAAATGGGTCTGTAATTTGCTAGGTTATTTGGATCTAATTGTGGTTTCTTAATAAGAGGTTTTATAACTGCCAGCTTGAACGTTCTTGGAACATGACCTAAAGATAAAGATGAGTTAATAATATTGAGAAGAGGCTCTTCCACTACAGGTAAAACTTCTTTTAGTAGTTCAGTTGGTATAGGATCTAATAAACATGTTGTTGTTTTAGATGAAGTGATAAGTTTATTTAACTCTTTTTGTTCTATGGTTGTAAAGCATTGTAATTGTTCTTGCGGGGTGATAATTGCGGCCGAATTATAAGGCGCGAGCAAAGATCGAACGTTTACGATTTTGATTCTGATGCTTTCAATTTTCTCGGTGAAGAAGTTCATGAAATCATTACTACTAAACTGTAACGAGGTATTTTGTTCAGACGACGTCTGTTTATTTGTTAGTCTAGCCACGGTATTAAATAAAAACCTTGGATTATTTCGGTTGTTTTCTATTAATTTGCTGAGGTGCTCAGCCCTGGCCGTTTTAAGTGCCTTTTTATAAAGTGACATACTGTCTTTCCACGCGATTCTAAAGACCTCTAAATTAGTTTTTTTCCATTTACGCTCTAAATTACGGATTTCTCTCTTTAAAACATACGTAGTATTATTGTACCATGGTGCTATACTTTTTTCTCTGACCTTTTTTAATCTAATGGGTGCAACAATATCCAATGTTCTAGAGAGAATGGTGCTCATAGTGCTAGTTAGTTCGTCTAATTCATCTGTTTGTTTGGGTTCAGACAGCAGCTGAGACAGATCAGATAAGCTATTTGAGAAATGATCTATGGTGGATGGACGAATTGTTCTACCTGGTCGATAACGTGGCGCAGCATGACATATTACAGCAGTGCGTAATATGCAAGTTACCAAGTAGTGGTCAGTGACATCATCACTTTGTGGAACAATATCTATATCGGTTGGATTGGTTCCATATGATATAATTAAATCGAGTGTATGATTAAGACGATGAGTTGGTCCGGTGACGTTTTGCTTGACCCCGAAGGAGTTTAATAAATCTGTAAACGCAGCCCCTAACGCATCATTTAAATTATCTACGTGTATGTTAAAATCTCCAACAATTAATGCTTTATCGACGTTGACCAAAAGATCTGATAGAAAGTCAGCAAACTCTTTTAGGAAATTGGCGTAAGGCCCTGGAGGTCTATATACGGTAGCCAATGCTAGAGATAATAGGGATTTTTTTCTTACATCTAAGAGCGTAACATTTAGCACAAGTACTTCAAACGAATTAAACCTATGACGAGTTTTCTTAGTAACATTCAGGATATCTCTGTAGATTGTTGCAACACCGCCGCCACGACCGATCAGACGGGGCTCATGCTTATAACAGTATCCTGGCGGAGTAGACTCATTTAGACCGAAATAATCATTTGGTTTAAGCCAGGTTTCAGTAAGGCACAGAACATCGAAATTATTATCTGTGACCATTTCATTTACAATAACCGCCTTAGGTGTGAGCGATCTAATGTTTAGAAGACCTAGCTTTAGAAATTGTTTTTGTTCACTAATAGCGAGATTTTTTGTTTTAATAACAATTAGATTTTTTCTAGATCCTGCAGTAGATTTATTATTTGATCTTAGTAAACGAGGAATAGACACAGTTTCTATGCAATGTTCTACACTAGTATTAATATCAATTAAATTGGTGCAGTAGAGACTGTGATTTGGATTTTTGGTTACTAGTCAAATGGTATGTGTGTGTGTGTAGTTATGGGTCAGGTGAGTGAGTAACAGTGGAGTAACCCTCGGTGTGTGTGTAGTTATGGGTCAGGTTAGTGAGTAACAGTGGAGTAACCCTCGGTGTGTGTAGTTATGGGTCAGATTAGCGAGTGAGTAACAGTGGAGTAACCCTCGGTGTGTGTGTGTAGTTATGGGTCAGGTGAGTGAGTAACAGTGGAGTAACCCTCGGTGTGTGTGTAGTTATGGGTCAGATTAGCTAGTGAGTAACAGTGGAGTAACCCTCGTGTGTGTGTGTGTGTAGTTATGGGTCAGGTGAGTGCGTAACAGTGGAGTAACCCTCGGTGTGTGTGTGTAGTTATGGGTCAGATTAGCGAGTGAGTAACAGTGGAGTAACCCTCGGCGTGTGTGTGTAGTTATGGGTCAGATTAGCGAGTGAGTAACAGTGGAGTAACCCTCGGTGTGTGTGTAGTTATGGGTCAGGTGAGTGAGTAACAGTGGAGTAACCCTCGGTGTGTGTGTGTAGTTATGGGTCAGGTGAGTGAGTAACAGTGGAGTAACCCTCGGTGTGTGTGTGTAGTTATGGGTCAGGTGAGTGAGTAACAGTGGAGTAACCCTCGGTGTGTGTGTAGTTATGGGTCAGGGTAGTGAGTAACAGTGGAGTAACCCTCGGTGTGTGTAGTTATGGGTCAGATTAGCGAGTGAGTAACAGTGGAGTAACCCTCGGTGTGTGTGTGTAGTTATGGGTCAGGTGAGTGAGTAACAGTGGAGTAACCCTTGGTGTGTGTGTGTAGTTATGGGTCAGATTAGCGAGTGAGTAACAGTGGAGTAACCCTCGTGTGTGTGTGTGTGTGTGTAGTTATGGGTCAGGTGAGTGAGTAACAGTGGAGTAACCCTCGGTGTATGTGTGTAGTTATGGGTCAGATTAGTGAGTGAGTAACAGTGGAGTAACCCTCGGTGTGTGTGTGTGTAGTTATGGGTCAGGTGAGTAACAGTGGAGTAACCCTCGGTGTGTGTGTGTAGTTATGGGTCAGGTGAGTGAGTAACAGTGGAGTAACCCTCGGTGTGTGTGTGTAGTTATGGGTCAGATTAGCGAGTGAGTAACAGTGGAGTAACCCTCGGCGTGTGTGTGTAGTTATGGGTCAGATTAGCGAGTGAGTAGCAGTGGAGTAACCCTCGGTGTGTGTGTAGTTATGGGTCAGGTGAGTGAGTAACAGTGGAGTAACCCTCAGTGTGTGTGTAGTTATGGGTCAGGTGAGTGAGTAACAGTGGAGTAACCCTCAGTGTGTGTGTAGTTATGGGTCAGGTGAGTGAGTAACAGTGGAGTAACCCTCTGTGTGTGTGTAGTTATGGGTCAGATTAGCGAGTGAGTAACAGTGGAGTAACCCTTGGCGTGTGTGTGTAGTTATGGGTCAGATTAGCGAGTGAGTAACAGTGGAGTAACCCTCGGTGTGTGTGTAGTTATGGGTCAGGTGAGTAACAGTGGAGTAACCCTTGGTGTGTGTAGTTATGGGTCAGATTAGCGAGTGAGTAACAGTGGAGTAACCCTCGGTGTGTGTGTGTAGTTATGGGTCAGGTGAGTGAGTAACAGTGGAGTAACCCTTGGTGTGTGTGTGTAGTTATGGGTCAGGTGAGTGAGTAACAGTGGAGTAACCCTCGGTGTGTGTGTGTAGTTATGGGTCAGGTGAGTGAGTAACAGTGGAGTAACCCTCGGTGTGTGTGTAGTTATGGGTCAGGTTAGTGAGTAACAGTGGAGTAACCCTCGGTGTGTGTAGTTATGGGTCAGATTAGCGAGTGAGTAACAGTGGAGTAACCCTCGGTGTGTGTGTGTAGTTATGGGTCAGGTGAGTGAGTAACAGTGGAGTAACCCTCGGTGTGTGTGTGTAGTTATGGGTCAGATTAGCTAGTGAGTAACAGTGGAGTAACCCTCGTGTGTGTGTGTGTGTAGTTATGGGTCAGGTGAGTGCGTAACAGTGGAGTAACCCTCGGTGTGTGTGTGTAGTTATGGGTCAGATTAGCGAGTGAGTAACAGTGGAGTAACCCTCGGCGTGTGTGTGTAGTTATGGGTCAGATTAGCGAGTGAGTAACAGTGGAGTAACCCTCGGTGTGTGTGTAGTTATGGGTCAGGTGAGTGAGTAACAGTGGAGTAACCCTCGGTGTGTGTGTGTAGTTATGGGTCAGGTGAGTGAGTAACAGTGGAGTAACCCTCGGTGTGTGTGTGTAGTTATGGGTCAGGTGAGTGAGTAACAGTGGAGTAACCCTCGGTGTGTGTGTAGTTATGGGTCAGGTTAGTGAGTAACAGTGGAGTAACCCTCGGTGTGTGTAGTTATGGGTCAGATTAGCGAGTGAGTAACAGTGGAGTAACCCTCGGTGTGTGTGTGTAGTTATGGGTCAGGTGAGTGAGTAACAGTGGAGTAACCCTTGGTGTGTGTGTGTAGTTATGGGTCAGATTAGCGAGTGAGTAACAGTGGAGTAACCCTCGTGTGTGTGTGTGTGTGTAGTTATGGGTCAGGTGAGTGAGTAACAGTGGAGTAACCCTCGGTGTATGTGTGTAGTTATGGGTCAGATTAGTGAGTGAGTAACAGTGGAGTAACCCTCGGTGTGTGTGTGTGTAGTTATGGGTCAGGTGAGTAACAGTGGAGTAACCCTCGGTGTGTGTGTGTAGTTATGGGTCAGGTGAGTGAGTAACAGTGGAGTAACCCTCGGTGTGTGTGTGTAGTTATGGGTCAGATTAGCGAGTGAGTAACAGTGGAGTAACCCTCGGCGTGTGTGTGTAGTTATGGGTCAGATTAGCGAGTGAGTAGCAGTGGAGTAACCCTCGGTGTGTGTGTAGTTATGGGTCAGGTGAGTGAGTAACAGTGGAGTAACCCTCAGTGTGTGTGTAGTTATGGGTCAGGTGAGTGAGTAACAGTGGAGTAACCCTCAGTGTGTGTGTAGTTATGGGTCAGGTGAGTGAGTAACAGTGGAGTAACCCTCTGTGTGTGTGTAGTTATGGGTCAGATTAGCGAGTGAGTAACAGTGGAGTAACCCTCGGCGTGTGTGTGTAGTTATGGGTCAGATTAGCGAGTGAGTAACAGTGGAGTAACCCTCGGTGTGTGTGTAGTTATGGGTCAGGTGAGTGAGTAACAGTGGAGTAACCCTCGGTGTTGGTGGCGCTGCTGATGACGTTGCTGAGCTTGGTCTTCAGGCTGGTGAAGGACACGCTGTTGCTGCCGGCGCTCTCGAAGCGGCCGGTCCCCAGAGACACCACACACTGCAGCGGGACGTCCGGCCACAGACATTGGCACTCGTGGATGGCCAGAGCCGTGGGGTTGTTGATCAGCATCCCACCGTCCTGCACACACACACACACACACACACACACACACACACACACACACACACAGTCAAGCATACGCTGTCCTGATCACTTTCAGTAACCAGGTAACACTTTACAATACGGTTCATTAGTTAACATTAGTTAATGCACTGTGAACTGACATGAACAGCTGTATTTGTATTAACTAACATTAACAAAGATGAATAAATACCGTAACACATGTATTCCTCATTGTTAGTTCTAATGTTAACTAATGAATCTTGTAAAGTGTTACCATTAACCCTACAGGGATACTGTATCATATTCTAAGAGATCCACATGATCTGATAAACCTGTGGATCTCCAGTTCTTCTGTGTCTGATTGATCGTTTAGACTTCATCAAGGAAAAGTCTTTCTCGTCTTTCTACTGTCAAATCTGCACTGATTTTATCAAGTAATCGTAATAACTACTTTGATATTGTTAGTAATATTTCAGCTGAACTGAAGCAGGTTTACTTGATTATCATACATCATTTATTAGAAAAATCATGAGTATTAAAAATGATCTGGAAGGTTTATTTATTCATCTCTCAATCATCATTATATTGCATTGCATTATACGTTTTAAAACTACAGAGCTTTGTTCATAAACTAAGCATTTAAACATCATCTTACTAAGACTTATTATTGGCAGATATTGATATTTATACGCATTTTATGTAAGTATCTGCTATAGTGCTCTAAAGATCTCAGTGATTTACATTACAAGCATCAGATTTTCAGCAGACAGCATATTAATGCTCAGTTTGAGTCTCTGAAGAAAACAGCTGTTTTTCCTTCATATTCTCATTATATCAGAGAATGAGCCATAAAGCCTGATTTATCAAACAAAAAACACATATGCAAACCTGTTTAGAATTATCTTGTTTAGGGGTTCAATAAACTGTTACATTTAAAAAATATATGTATATTTTTCGGACTATTACTTCACATGTCAGGCTTTACAGGATTAATAATGATTCAAACTTTATATTTTAAAGAATATTAATTTTAACAGTAAACCACTTTGTTTGCCAAAAAATAAAAGGAATAGTTACATTTTCATTTGATTACATTTAAAGGATTATTAAAAGTGTTGATGTTTTATGACTTTGTTTGATTACCACGGTTTTGTTAATACATTTTAATTAAATCCAGAAAAATTTAAACAGACAACACAGGATTTCTGAAAGGCTTATTCTGAATTTTTTTGTTTGTAATTTTTTTAATCAAATGCTTAACTTCAATTCATTAGACATGCTTTTTGATTATTAAAATTCAATTAAGGAATCCAGAATATTTTACAAAGGAATTAAATTAAACATGGGAAAAAAATTAAACACATTTTGCTAACAGTTTACAATAAGGTTCATTAGTTAACATGAACTAAGAATGAACAATACTTCTTCAGCATTTATTAATCTTAGTTAATATTAATTTCAACATTTACTAATACGTTATTAAAATCAAAGGTTGTATTTGTTAACATTAATGAACTGTGAACTAACATGAACAAACAATGAACAGCTGTATTTTATTAACTAACATTAACAAAGATTAATAAATACTGTAACAAATGTATTGCTCATTGTTAGTTCATTAATACATTCACCAATGTTAACTAATGAACCTTAGTGTAAAGTGTTCCCCATATTTCTTTTTACTGTAGTAACTACAGTATTATAACTCTTTACACTGAAAGTGCAGATCGCAGCAATCTTTTTTACCCATAATGCCCTGCCCTGAGTCACATTGCTCAGTTCAGTGTGACATCATCAGTTAGACAGCTGTCAATCACAGTAATTAGTAATCATATCACATCCTCTTCATAGACGATCACTATCTTCCTAAACCACAGCAGAAACTCTCGACTCCTAATGTGTGTGATTCGCTCTACACACACACTGAAAACATGATGTTCGTCTGAATTTCTGTCTTGTTTTCCAGCACAAATATCTAAAAATTCTTACATCAAGAAACATTTACTACAAAATGACTGAAGATATAAAGGCTTGCTAACAGAATAATGCATCAGTTCAGTCTCTCTTCTCTTTCTGTCACACTCTTTATCAGCTCATGAAGCCTGTGACTGCAGAGGTCAGAGGTCACGGAGGAGTAATTGGATAATGATGCGTGATGACCTCTCCTGACCCGTCGAGTCACACTGAAACTCTGTACACCACAAACACAGAAAACAGGCGTAATATCTTCAGTCGTTGTTCTTCTACAGTAAATATGTCTTGATTTAAGAATGTTTAGATGTTTGTGCTGGAAAACGAGACACACATCATGATTTATTCACTGTGGGTTCCTCATCTCTCACACACATCTGAGGCTCTTCAAGCGCTGCGGTTAATCACCAATTACTGCTTTAATTGCTCCTCGTAAAGACAGCTCAAACTCACAGATGTGAGGATCTCAAACGCTCATCTGAGAGTCAGACACACGAGGACAGAAGACTCACGCACTAAACGAGTTTCAGAGAAGCTTCTGTGTGTTACAGAAACTGAGGCTTCATCAAACACACACACAGACTCATCTGAGACTGATTCTCTCACACACACACACACACACACACACAGACTCATCTGAGACTGACTCACAGGAAACAGTGAGAATGAAGCACTGAACGAACACAAGAGCTGTTGTGCTCTATCACACACACACACACACACACACACACACACACACACACACACACACACACATACATGCCTGCCTACCAAGCGGCAACATTCTAATCTGAAAAATTAAGCCTACCCGGAAGTGCGAAAAACTGCAATACATCAAAAATCCACTAGGGGCAGGTCCCAAAAGGGAGCAAATGTCCATAGACTCCATGTTAAAATGTCCGTTTTCACAGCATAACTTCATGTTTTTACAGGTTGGTCCCATGGACTTTTATTGTATTTTTCGATAGGTTCCGAGTGCCTGACAACTGTGAGGGGGGTGAATTTTTTTCTAACTCGTTAGTTTAGATCGTATTTAGATATAAAATGTATGAAAAATAAGGGCGTGGTTAACTTTGATTGACAGCTTGATTGACAGCTGATAACGGGCTGCGCAGAGGGGAATTCCTGAAATTTGGGGTGGTGATGGCGCAGTGGGTAAGACACATGCCTTTGGTGTGAGAGACCCGGGTTCGAATCCACTGTGAGACACCAATGTGTCCCTGAGCAAGACACTTAACCCCTAGTTGCTCCAGAGGCGTGCGACCTCTGAAATATAGCAATTGTAAGTCGCTTTGGATAAAAGCGTCAGCTAAATGAATAAATGTAAATGTAAATGTAAATTTGACGTCTCGGCCATGATCTGACACAACACATCATACCACCTCTGTATCCTTTCTGAAGAGATTTTCCAAGGTGGCGCCGCCGATACCCCCATAAACGGCCTTAAAACCGTTCTTCAGAAAGTCTATGGGTGACGTCACAGACGCTTTGTCCATATTTTTTACAGTCTATGCTGCCTACCCATAATTCCCTCTGACACGAGTCGAGACTGAAGGAGTCACAGTCATGTGATCAGGAGGAAAACATGGTTTTACTAGGGGTGTGCACGAATATTCGAATTGCAATTATTATTTGAAAAATAAAATACAATTCGAATTTCACTACGTTGCTTTGCTGGCCGTAAATGCAGTGAATCCGTGATAAATCCCAAGCACTAACTCGCAGTTATAGTTAAATACACTGGGTGGCGCTGTGGAGCGTGTTAACAAGGTGTTTGTATTTGATCACATAATATTGTCGTATGCCTCGAAGTTTGGAACTACTTGAAAATGATGAAAATGGTCTTACTAAATTGAATTAATTTTGATCATATTAATGAATTAATCTGAGTTATAATATCACGAGAGATCACGAGATCTGAAGCGCAGTGGAGAGAGAGTCCATCACTGCAGCCGGACCCGCGAGCCGAGGAAGACTTCTGATAGCTAAAGTATTTTGAGTCATATACTTCCTTAAGTTTCGTTGAGGGAGAACAGTTGAGGGTTTAAAAACAGAAAACACAAAGTGCTGTTAGAAACTTCTCTTCGCACACATTATCTGTGTCTGAAACATCCGTCAGCGCAGTGTGTTCTCTCACTCGAGCGTGTGGATGTTATTGTTTTTCTCAACATAAACGTGAAAATATAAACACGATAATCATAAGCTGACTCGAGTGCATATGTGCGTTCTGTACGATAACTGATAACTGCAGTCTGCTTTATTAGGCGTTTTTTTTCTCGTTTGCGCTGCTTGAGCTCATTTTTTGTTTACACATACTGTTTAATGTTTTCAACTAAAAGAAAACTTTAACATATATTGTATATATGTTAAAGTTAAAGTGCATATGTGATTACGAGTGTGATTGGACTTAAATTGCAAAAAGTCTTTAAGCACCTGGGAACCCTGGGAAGTTATTGTGAAGGTGTGTGTGTGTGTCACCTGGTGCAGGTCGTGTCCCAGAGCGAACTCCTGGAAGTATCCGGGAGCAGCAGAAGACGCCCGGATCGCCTCCCACAGCCGGTGCCGGCAGCCGCCGCGGTAATGAGAGCGAGCCCCGACCGGCAGCGTGTAGTTCCTGAACACATACGCCTTCACTGGGGGACCGTGGTTCACTACTGTACTCACCGCTGCCACCTGATCTCACACACACACACACACACACACACACACACACACACACACACACACACACACACACACACAGGTAATGAGAGCGAGCCCCGACCGGCAGCGTGTAGTTCCTGAACACATACGCCTTCACTGGGGGACCGTGGTTCACTACTGTACTCACAGCTGCCACCTGATCACACACACACACACACACACACACACACACACACACACACACACACAGGTAATGAGAGCGAGCCCCGACCGGCAGCGTGTAGTTCCTGAACACATACGCCTTCACTGGGGGACCGTGGTTCACTACTGTACTCACCGCTGCCACCTGATCTCACACACACACACACACACACACACACACACACACACACACACACACACACACACACACACACACACACAGGTAATGAGAGCGAGCCCCGACCGGCAGCGTGTAGTTCCTGAACACATACGCCTTCACTGGGGGACCGTGGTTCACTACTGTACTCACAGCTGCCACCTGATCTCACACACACACACACACACACACACACACACACACACACACACACACACACACAGGTAATGAGAGCGAGCCCCGACCGGCAGCGTGTAGTTCCTGAACACATACGCCTTCACTGGGGGACCGTGGTTCACTACTGTACTCACCGCTGCCACCTGATCTCACACACACACACACACACACACACACACACACACACACACACACACACACACACACACACACCGCACTAATGAGACAGAACCTCGACCGGCAACGTATAGTTCCTGAAGATATATGCTTTCACTGGGGGACCCCACAAACACACACACACACACACCACTGTGCTCACGGCCGCCACCTAGTGGAGGAGCATCAAACTGCTGATCTTACACACACACACACATACACACACACTCACACTCAGACACTCACACACACACACACACACACACACACACACACACACACACCACTGTGCTCACGGCCGCTACCTAGTGGAGGAGCATCAAATCTCATAATTATGACTATGTCATAATTTCACCTTATGACATAATTATATTTAAGTCAAAATGATGACATAATTTTGATTTATTTGTCATAATTTCAACTTTTTCAATGAATAATTTTGACTTAGTATGTCACAATTTCAACTTAAGTCATATTTAAAAATTGTAACTTTTTTTTGTGTTTTTCATATCCCAAAGCACTTAGTCGTTCAGCAAGACTCCTCCATAACCTCTGAGGGATGTTGAGCCGTACCTTGGGACAGTCTGGGTTCCTGGCGGTGTGGATGAGCAGATCCGAGCCGATCTTCTCCCTGTGCAGAGGCAGAACTCTGAGACACAGACTCGACCGGGACATTATTAGATGATGATTATTAGAGACTCACTTGAGGACTTTCTCCCAGATCTGGCTGTCGTAGAAGGCGTGACTCCAGCTCATCTTCACGGTTCCCACGATCACGTTCTGCTTGAAGACGTCAGAGCTCAGCGTGCGGTAGAGCTCCTCACACTCCTCCAGCGGCAGCTGAAGCACACCCAGCATGAAGCCTAATATCGCACCTGAACACACACATACACGCGCACGCACACACACACACACACACACACGCACACACACACACACGCATTTGTCCCAAATATATGGTTAAGTCGGTACAAACAAACACACATTCTCTCTCTCTCTCTCTCTCTCTCTCTCTCTCTCTCTCACACACACACACACACACACCTGTGCTGACACCACAGATGTAGTCGAATAGCTGGTGAATGGGTTTCCCTGTCAGCTCCTGCAACCGGCGCAGCGTCTGAAGAGCCAGCAGACCCCTGCCACACACACACACACACACAGAGTGAGGTCAGCATGTGTGGATGGTCTCAGCACACACTCGGGGAGCGCTCGGATCACCTGGTTCCCCCCCCGTCGATGGCCAGGATCCGGACTCCTCGGTTCCTCACGGGCTGGATGAAGCCCAGCAGAGCCAGAGCCTGTCGGGCCGAGGCCTTCAGAGAGCCGTCAGCGGCCCGGAGCAGACGCAGCAGAACCGGCACCAGCTGCTCCTGGACCACACACACACACACACACACAGCTGAACATCTGGGGGCGGGGCATATGCTAATCAGCTGCAGTGTGTCACAGCACTGTAACTCAGTGTTTAGGTTTACATTTATTCAAGCATATTTCCACAACATAAGAAAAATCTAATACTTTTGTCAATTATGATTATGAAATAAAAAGTCAAAATGATGACAAAGAAAGTCATGTTTAAACTCATAAATATGATTTGGTATGTCATAATTTCAAATTTATCTTTAATTTTGACATAATTATTCATTTTTTTTTTTTTTACATTTATTCATTTAGCTGACGCTTTTATCCAAAGCGACTTACAATTGCTATATATGTCAGAGGTCGCACGCCTCTGGAGCAATTAGGGGTTAAGTGTCTTGCTCAGGGACACATTGGTGTCTCACAGTGGATTCGAACCCGGGTCTCTCACACCAAAGGCATGTGTCTTATCCACTGCGCCATCACCACCCTTTTTTATATCAATTATGATATAAAAAGTAAAAATTATGAATTCTTAGTATGTCAAAGTTTAAAATTTTCTATGTCATAATTTCAATTTCTTATAATTTCCATTTTTTTTATCTCATAATTGAGTTAGTATGTCAATTTCAATTTAAATGATATTTTCGACTTCTCATAATTATGATTTATTATGTCATAATTATAACTTTTTGATCTCATAGTTCTGACTTTAATTTTGACTTTAATTATGATGTGTCGATTTCAACTTTTTAATGTAGTGTTTGGTGTAGGCCTGACCTTGACGGCCACGGCCCGTGTGTCTGGGAACTCCAGCAGATGTAGATTGAGCTCCTCCACCCGCCGGACACAGAGACGCTCGTCTGACGCCCGCTGGAGGGCCTGAACCAGAGCCCGGGTCCGGTTATCCACACTCACCCGCGCCACGATCTGCAGAACACAACACACCAGGGGTCAGAGGGCATAATACCCCCACATCAGTTATTAGAGCTTGCCAAATTTGTCCCTTTTTGGGTGTGAGCAAAAACGCGCGGTTTGTGTGTGTCCCTTTAAATGCAAATGAGCTTTAGCTCCACCTCCATTCAGAAGAGGGCGGAGTCTTTACACGAGCTTCAGAAACTCCGGCAATAACAAAACAGGCCAATCTCACTGATCCAGAATCCCAGAATAACCAGTAGCGAGTGCATCCTTACGGAGAGACTCAGGAAGAGTTTCTGAATGTTAGTGGAGACATTTATGTAGTTGTTGTGGAGTTACATTGATCATCTCATCATCATGTTGAACTTCTACACAAGTGTCCACAGTTCCTGAGGTGTTTATAAGACAGCGGTGACATGTTCTGGTCAATAGTGTTCAGTGCTCGTCTGTGCTCAACGACAGAACAGTTTCAGGATTTGCTGGATCTTCTGTTGGGTTAGAACTGCTCACTGTTGGGTTAGAACTGGTCTCTGTTGGGTTAGAACTGGTCTCTGTTGGGTTAGAACTGCTCACTGTTGGGTTAGAACTGCTCTCTGTTGGGTTAGAACAGCTCTCTGTTGGGTTAGAACAACTCTCTGTTGGGTTAGAACTGGTCTCTGTTGGGTTAGAACTGGTCTCTGTTGGGTTAGAACTGCTTTCTGTTGGGTTAGAACTGCTCTCTGTTGGTTAGAACTGCTCTCTGTTGGGTTAGAACTGCTCTCTGTTGGGTTAGAACTGCTCACTGTTGGCTTAGAACTGCTCACTGTTGGGTTAGAACTGCTCACTGTTGGGTTAGAACTGCTCTCTGTTGGGTTAGAACTGCTCACTGTTGGGTTAGAACTGCTCTCTGTTGGGTTAGAACTGCTCTCTGTTGGGTTAGAACTGCTCACTGTTGGGTTAGAACAGCTCTCTGTTGGGTTAGAACTGGTCTCTGTTGGGTTAGAACTGGTCTCTGTTGGGTTAGAACTGGTCTCTGTTGGGTTAGAACTGCTCTCTGTTGGGTTAGAACTGCTCTCTGTTGGTTAGAACTGCTCTCTGTTGGTTAGAACTGCTCTCTGTTGGGTTAGAACTGGTCTCTGTTGGGTTAGAATTGCTCACTGTTGGGTTAGAACTGCTCACTGTTGGGTTAGAACTGCTCACTGTTGGGTTAGAACTGCTCTCTGTTGGGTTAGAACTGCTCTCTGTTGGGTTAGAACTGCTCACTGTTGGGTTAGAACTGCTCACTGTTGGGTTAGAACTGCTCTCTGTTGGGTTAGAACTGCTCTCTGTTGGGTTAGAACTGGTCTCTGTTGGGTTAGAACTGCTCACTGTTGGGTTAGAACTGCTCTCTGTTGGGTTAGAACTGCTCTCTATTGGGTTAGAACTGCTCTCTGTTGGGTTAGATCTCCTCTCGGTTAGAACTGCTCTTTGTTGGGTTAGAACTGGTCTCTGTTGGGTTAGAACTGCTCTCTGATGGGTTAGAACTGCTCACTGTTGTTGACGCCGATAGCCTCGTGGGCAAGTACGCCGACATGTAGCGGCGTTGTACTTCGGGCGACTCGAGTTCGAGTCCCGGCTCGTGGACCTTTCCCGATCCCGTCCCCCCTCTCTCTCTCCAACCTCACTTCCTGTCTAACCACTCTCCTATCCTAATAAAACGCAAAAACGCAAAAAAAAAAAAAAGAGGAAAAGAACTGGTCTCTGTTGGGTTAGGGTCGGCTGGTGTGTAAATGTGCAGATTTGCTCTTTGATACCAATCTTTCATTTGAAAGTCACGTGTCTAGTATCTGTAAAACCGCATTCTTCCATCTTAAAAATATATCTAAATTACGTCATATGCTCTCAATGCCTAATGCGGAACAATTAGTTCATGCATTCATGAGCTCAAGGCTAGATTATTGTAATGCTCTACTGGGTGGTTGCCCTGCACGCTTAATAAACAAACTACAGCTGGACCAAAACGCAGCCGCAAGAGTTCTTACCAGAACCAGGAAGCCCGGTTCTGTCAACACTGCATTGGCTCTAGGGCTGGGCGGTATATCGAGTTTGTAGAATATATAGATTTTTTTTTTTTTTTTAAAGATATGGAATGAGGCAATACCGTTTATATCGATACAGTAGCGAGCACATTTGAAAAATAGCGGAGGACGCAGTGTGAGCTGTGCAGTGAAAGCACATAGTACAATTTGTCCTAAACATGACACAAGCTTATGTTAAGGGCTTCAAAATAACTGTTAAGATATAGTTAACAAGTTTAAAGCTTGTCAGATGCTCTGACAGATACTATTGCTGACTGACAGATAAATACTGCCGCTGTTTAATGCATTTGAGACAAACTCAGATTTTCATGATATTTCCCCTTTAATATAAAACCGGCCTTATGTGGAATTGAAATGTTTGATATGATATGTGTTTCTGAATAAGAGTTCTCTCACACCTTCTCTCTCTGGATCCGCAGGCGTCTGGCTCTCTCCTCGTCAGCGCTCCGGTCTCTGCTCTCGGATGCTCCGTCTGCTTTATCCGCCGACTCTCTCCTGGCCTCCGATCGGAAGCGGGGCACCAGCGGGCGGATGTAGCTCCCCACGAAGGCCTGTACGCTCGGCGCTGATGACGTGATGTAGTTCCCCAGAGAGAACGGCGGGGTTTCCGGGCGAGAGGACGCGGGTGGAGCGACGGCTTGGTCGAGTTTAGTGAAGCCTCTGAAGTAAGAGTTGACGTGGTGTGACAGATAGTCGTAGGTCTCGCCCAGATGAGCGCTGAGAGACCACGGGTGGAAGAGGGGCGTGGTTTGAGTGGTGGGCGAGGCCTGAGGTGTAGTGGGCGTGTCTGCTTCATGTACTTGAATCTTAGCTGCAGGAGAAACATAAGAAGAAGGCGGAGCCTGATGTGAAGTGGGCAGGGCCTTGTGTGCGGAAGGCGGAGCCTGAAGTGCAGTGGGTGGGGCCTTGTTTGTGGAGGGCAGAGCCTGAAGTGCAGTGGGCGGGGCTGTTCCAGTCACTTCATGCTCCTGTTCTTGGATCTTAGTTGCTTTAGGAGCACGTTCAGAGGGCAGAGCCTGATGTACAGTGGGCGGCGCCTTGGCTATGGAGGGCGGAGCCTGAGGTGCAGTGGGCGGAGCTGTTTCGGTCCCTTCGCACTCCTTCTGTTCTTGAATCTTAGTTAGCGTAGCAGCAAGTGCAGTGGGAGGAGCCTGATATGCAGTGGGTGGGGCCTTGTGTGTGGAGGGCGGCGCCTGAGGTGCAGTGGGCGGGGCCTGTAATAAAAGAGGCGGTGTGGAGTTCTCTTTCACCGCTTTGAGTCGGGACAGAATCTCTGCTCGCGTCCCGCTCACTGCTTTCCGAACCGAGTCCAGAGCGGCACGCAGACGTGACGAGCGACGCCTCAGATCCGCCGACTCCTGCCGCGGCGACGAGCTGAAGGCGCAGATGTTTGCGTACGGTCCGACCCGGCAGAACCAGAACCTCCTGAGCTGCGGTCTATAGAAGGGGTTCATCCAGCAGAGGGCGACGGACACGCGTCTGTGGCATAGACAGTCCAGCAGCCACAGCACGGTCATCCTCACGACTCCTCAGGACCCCTTAAAGGTGCATTGTGTAATATTTAGGAGGATCTGTTGACAGAAATGCAATATCATATTCATAACTATGTTTTCAGTGGTGTATAAAGACCTTACATAATGAAGCGTTATGTGTTTATTAGCTTAGAATGAGCCGTTTCTCTCTACACACACACACACACCGCGGGTCTCCTTACATCGTCATGTTTCTACGTTGGCCCTGAATGGACAAACGCGTTTCGTCACTATGTTGTTCTTCGTGTAAAGAAGCTGCTAAAGTCAGCGAATAAAACACTGACACAATGATGAACAAGTGATAATAATATTCACAATAACATCATTTTACTGAATAATTAAGTAAACCTAATTTCTTAATTTATCTTTGTAAAGAAACCTCTGTTTAACTGGCTACTCTCTGCTGTCTCAGACGACGACATCACTTCCTGTCGGCCACCGTAACTTCAGTTGGGTGCGATTCACAACCTCACCACTAGATGCCGCTAAACATTACACACTGCACTTTTAAAATACATAATGATAATTATCAACATAGAATTTTGATAAAATAACAAATCAAAATGAAACAGTGCTGAACCGCGTCACACAGACCATTTATTCACTCGGCTCAAACATCAAAATTCATGTTTTTTTAAATTAAAGTTTTTTTAAAACAAACCACGAAATTGTAGAATATTATGTGTCTTAAGAAGATTTATCAATTTTCTTGCCATTTTAATTTACTTAATTAAATCACTGCACTATTAACTTTAATCATCGCATTATGCAATATCTATTTTTCAGTCCCTAAAATTAAGACCTTCTAAGACTTTTCTTATACCATATAAGATATTTACGACTTTTTATATCACAATTCTTAGTTTATATCTCATAATAGAGTTTGTTTTTCTTGCAAAAAAAGAGAGAAAAATGGCAAAAAAAAAAGTTTATCAAACAATTTTGCAATTACTGTACCTTTTTTATTATTTCTATGTTCTGAGTTGTTTAACTCGACTTTATAACTTGCAATCAAATTCCTACATATAATTTTGTATCAAATATAAGGCCATATAAAGTCACAATTACCTTTTTATTTTTAATTCAGTGGCAGAAATAAGCTTCCATACATATTTACCCTAATATCAAATCAAGCCATTTAAGTACAATTTCATGACAATTAGGCAAAGTGTTTATTACTGAGATTATTATTTGAATCAACAGATATGACTATGGTGTGTAACTATTTTAATATCTGTATACTAAATCACCTTGCAGAAAAAATTGGGTAAATGTGTTTAATCATGAACATCTCAACCTGTCCATGTTCTTGAGTAGTTTTAGATTTAATCTCAATATAGTTTCCACCAAATAGTATAGTTAATATAATAAATTATTAATTTATGAGTATGAATCTCCTTTAGTATGAAATAAAATAACTGAATGACAGTTTTACCAAGGTAACAACAACAAGTGAAAAACATTTTTTAGATGTGTTTGCTCTTAACAATATCTTAATTTATGAGATTTATGACAGTATTCATCTAATA
The DNA here is from genome assembly GCA_026230005.1 of Gila orcuttii. Lineage (NCBI taxonomy): Eukaryota > Metazoa > Chordata > Actinopteri > Cypriniformes > Leuciscidae > Gila > Gila orcuttii. The sequence continues at coordinate 594,577 of JAPDVR010000025.1, forward strand.
TCATGTCATTTCACATCATGTCATTTCACATAATCACATATACTTCATGAACTAGAATTTGAGGAATCTGTTTATTAGAAATGAACATGACATTGCATCTGTAATATATAATAACACATGTCTGTCCAAAACACATATTAAAGATGAAATATGAGTGAATGTAAATATGGGACTGTTGGACAGGGTCACGCGATAAACTGAAGTTATTCTGAAGAAACACTGAAATAACAACATACCTGTGGTGGGTTAAACGCTCATAATGAATGTTTGTTTGTCGGTTGTACTAGTATAAGTGTTAAAGTTAGCTGGTTAATGGTGGTTTGCTGCTGTTTACGGGTCATTCGACACAAAGAACATCTGATAAACACAGCGCGACCCTCCGCGCGCACTTCCGCAATCAGTCACGTGCTACACAACAGAGCGTTTGATTGGTTGAGCTGTCAACTCTACAGCTGTTAGCTGTAGATTCAGATAAATTGAGTGAACACTGAGACATGCTTTTCGCTACGAATTCTTTATAATTAATGTTTTATAATTTATAATTCATTACACTGATCTGATATAATCTCTCTGAGTGATATAGCGTAATAGATGATAAAATATATAACTGTCATGATGAACTCATGAATGACCAGCAGATGGAGCTGTTCCTCAAGAAAACACAGATGATCACGTGACCTTCCTCCACGTTATTCATTTAAATACATTTTATTTAATTTTATATCACAAGGTGCAGTCATTCATACCTGTCAAGTTTTGGATTTGAAAATAAGGGAAATTTTCCGGCGCCCACCGCGAGCACCCCAACCAAGCTCCAGTATCCCTTACATTTTAAGACAGGTGTTATAGCCTAAATGAAAACACACACACACACACACACACACACACACACACACACACACACACACACACACACACACACACACACACATATATATATATATATATGGTATATATAGGGTATATATTAAGAGCATTTATTTAAAGGCTTATTTGCATATTTTCTGTTAATTTAACATTGCTTGTCTTTTCATTTACATTTTATTTTCATTCCACACATTATTTTCATTTCATATTGCTTTTCTTTTACAGTTTTTCTTTTCATTTGCAGTTTTTCTTTTTTCATTTGCAGTTTTTCTTTTCATTTCACATAACTTTTCTTTACTCTTTTAGTGAGTTATTGAACTAATTTGTTGCAGACTTTGTATTAACTGTTTTGGAAGGAGTGTATTTGTGGGCTGGGCCAGAGTGGTTAATTTTACATGAGAGTAGAGCAAACAGTTCTGTTGTCTAACGTCATCCTATTCTCTGTAACAATCTTTAGTGTATGCTAAACACCCTTTCTCGTGCTGACATACATCATTCCTTCCCCGTGTGAGATGCTAAAGTCGCAGTTACAAAACTTACAAAACGCGTCACTGTCCCCCACCCAGCTCCTCTTCAGAAAAGTAAATTCGCTATCCCATTGATCGCGGTATTTAGTACATGAGGGTTTTGGTTTTTTGCCAGGAGTGCCTTGCTCTGTCATAGCGTCCATCATCCGTCTCTGTTTTTGTTTGTTTTTTGTTTTCCCCGCGTTGTCACTCATCATCTGAACTCACACACTAACCTCGCGACAACTGCCACAGTACCTGTAGTTATCGCGAGGCTAGTGACAGCTCAGACTGGGAATGTTTTTGTTTTTTTTACTCCACCCGGGGTATTATTATTTTTCAATAACGCAGGTTAAAATACGGGAGATTTACGGGAAAATCCTAATACGGGAGGACGGCGGGAAAGAAGGGTAAAATACGGGACTTTCCCGGCCAAAACGGGATACTTGACAGGTATGAGTCATTTACTATAATTCTCGATATTCACACTGTAATAAGAAACATAAATAAATTCACATATGAATTGACAACCTGTCTGTTAATCTTCATTCTTCAAGATGTTCGCCAATAAACAGTATTTTTGGATTGATCAGGAAGAATGTCACCTGACAGCGGTTCAGTGTCGTCAGGCCTGATTGGTTGATGAGGCACAGGTGATTGAGTTCCTCGTGTTTATAAGATGATCTCTGAGAGGATTTCAGAAAAGAAGGAGCCAGCTTCTGTGTTCAGCGGTAATGCTGCCGTCCTTATTCAGCGTGATTGTAGCTAGTGATGGCCAAATGAAGCGTTTCGAAGCATTATTGCTTTGTGATACAATTGTGTCGAAAATGGTTCATTACTCGAAGCTTCATTCAGATAGAAATTGCAGCACCATCTCCTGGTGAAGTAAATGTAATGCAACAAAGCTGACAACCATAAAATGCAAGTAGGCTTATATGTTAACGCCCCGTTTATTACGTGTTTACCGAGGCGATCAAAGCTGAAACAGTGTTAGTGCTGTGAAACTCATTTAATAAAACATTAAGCATGATGTGTGTGTGTAATTATTTCTTTAGACAAGGACAGAAGATCAGATCAGCTTCAAAAAAGTTGGAAACCATCACAGAAATTCTAATGATTTCTATTAAAATACCAATAGGAACCATTGGCTTTTACCATTTAAACCACTACAGAATTATTTTTTGTAGTGTGTTTGGGACATATTCCATTAGGATTTAATGCCCCCACCAATATTACCCAACACATATCAGTAGAGACCCACAGAGACCACCATAATTCCCATTACAACCAATAAAATTCCCATGAAAACCATTAAATCCAATAGAATTTCTGTAATGGTTTCTATAGTTTTTTTTAGCAGGGCAGTATCATGTGTGACAGCTTTATCTTGTTTAGCTGTGGGAAGCAGAACTCTATAACGTGTGTAACTGGTGGGAGTGATATTTGTGTATGTTGAAAAGGATGTGCTTATGTAACTGGTTGTACTTGTTTTTGAAGTTTATGTCTTTGATGCATGTTTTTATGTAACAATGTTCATATGTTCTCTAATTAATAATAATAATAATAATAATAAACATTTGGCAGAGGTTGTGCTTTGGGTACATCATGCAGAAGACTTAGACAAAGTGTTCATTAAATGGTATGGTTTTATTCAGAAATATTATTTTCTCAGTGTTGCCATGGTTTGGCTTCACTTTTATAAGAAATACAGCCGCCAGGTTTCAAACCTGTCAACACTGGATTGGGCTGTTAAAGCAGTCAGGTGGTTCACTACAGGAGTGAAGCAGTGTGTTTGCTTCAGATATCATTTTCACGTGACTAGTGACGTAATGACACAAGCTCCGAAGCAGTGGTTCATTGCAAGGACCGTTCGAGTTTGAAGCAAGCTTCGGAGCGTCGGTGTCAGACGTAACATCACTAATTGTAGCTGGTTATTATTCACTACATTGTTATGAGAGTGTTTGATTCAAGGTTGTTTTTTTCCTACAGTACAGGCTTGTAGTGCTGGACCAACCAGAAGCTCGTCGCTGATGGCAATCAAGGTAAGATTATTATTGTCATGATGAATATCAATCTCATCCAGCTTCTCTATGAGCTCTTTGATTCATCAGAGTCGTGTGTGTGTGTGTGTGTGTGTGTGTGTGTGTGTGTGTGTGTGTGGGGGGGGGGGGTGGGTGGGGAGGACCACTGCCAGAGACTATAGAGAACGACTGAAACCACAGAAAGAGTGTGATACTTTCAACAATCCTCTTCAGACAATGGTCAAATTTTATTGGTCAAATTTTACCAGTTTTTGGACTGGACTCTGTGCCCAGGTAACACATCTAGTGAACTGAACTAAAATGATGCTTCATTTTCTGTGTGTCGCATGATGTAATCTCGAGTTTCTCTCTGTCCCAGCAGAGACTAGGAGGATGACACTGCCGCTCATGAGGAGCTGGTGGAGCAGACGGAGCCCAATGCACTGAGGTGCTCTCTCGCTCTCTCTCTCGCTCTCTCTCTCTCGCTCTCTCTCTCGCTCTCTCTCTCGCTCTCTCTCTCTCGCTCTCTCTCTCGCTCTCTCTCTCTCGCTCTCTCTCTCGCTCTCTCTCTCGCTCTCTCTCTCGCTCTCTCTCTCGCTCTCTCTCTCGCTCTCTCTCTCTCGCTCTCTCTCTCGCTCTCTCTCTCTCGCTCTCTCTCTCGCTCTCTCTCTCTCTCTCTCTCTCTCGCTCTCTCTCTCTCGCTCTCTCTCTCTCGCTCTCTCTCTCGCTCTCTCTCTCGCTCTCTCTCTCTCGCTCTCTCTCTCTCGCTCTCTCTCTCTCGCTCTCTCTCTCTCGCTCTCTCTCTCGCGCTCTCTCTCTCGCTCTCTCTCTCGCTCTCTCTCTCTCGCTCTCTCTCTCGCTCTCTCTCTCTCGCTCTCTCTCTCGCTCTCTCTCTCGCTCTCTCTCTCGCTCTCTCTCTCGCTCTCTCTCTCGCTCTCTCTCTCTCGCTCTCTCTCTCGCTCTCTCTCTCTCGCTCTCTCTCTCGCTCTCTCTCTCGCTCTCTCTCTCTCGCTCTCTCTCTCGCTCTCTCTCTCTCGCTCTCTCTCTCGCTCTCTCTCTCTCGCTCTCTCTCTCGCTCTCTCTCTCTCGCTCTCTCTCTCGCTCTCTCTCTCTCGCTCTCTCTCTCGCTCTCTCTCTCTCGCTCTCTCTCTCGCTCTCTCTCTCGCTCTCTCTCTCTCGCTCTCTCTCTCGCTCTCTCTCTCTCGCTCTCTCTCTCGCTCTCTCTCTCTCGCTCTCTCTCTCGCTCTCTCTCTCTCGCTCTCTCTCTCTCGCTCTCTCTCTCTCGCTCTCTCTCTCGCTCTCTCTCTCGCTCTCTCTCTCTCGCTCTCTCTCTCCCTCTCTCTCTCGCTCTCTCTCTCGCTCTCTCTCTCTCGCTCTCTCTCTCGCTCTCTCTCTCGCTCTCTCTCTCGCTCTCTCTCTCTCGCTCTCTCTCTCCCTCTCTCTCTCGCTCTCTCTCTCGCTCTCTCTCTCTCGCTCTCTCTCTCGCTCTCTCTCTCGCTCTCTCTCTCTCGCTCTCTCTCTCGCTCTCTCTCTCGCTCTCTCTCTCTCGCTCTCTCTCTCGCTCTCTCTCTCTCGCTCTCTCTCTCGCTCTCTCTCTCTCGCTCTCTCTCTCTCGCTCTCTCTCTCGCTCTCTCTCTCGCTCTCTCTCTCTCGCTCTCTCTCTCTCTCTCTCTCTCGCTCTCTCTCTCGCTCTCTCTCTCTCGCTCTCTCTCTCGCTCTCTCTCTCGCTCTCTCTCTCGCTCTCTCTCTCGCTCTCTCTCTCTCGCTCTCTCTCTCGCTCTCTCTCTCGCTCTCTCTCTCGCTCTCTCTCTCGCTCAACCACAAAGCTTTGAATCTACTGTCAGAAACACATTTTACACTAAAGCTTCATTCTTTTCCCCATTAACACCTGATCTATGATGTTCACAGCTCTCGGACCCCTGACCCCCTGGCAGATGCCCACAAATGCCAACAGACAGTTCATGAGTTCACACTTACAAATAATAAGCGTTGAGTTGAAAAGACTCTTTGGCCCGAACTCCCCGTATCTGGGATATGTCTCTGTCGACGCTCGTTTTCCGAGTCATGGAACTGAATTTAGGCTTTTATTCACACATAAACATTCATCGACTCACACATCAGATCTGGTGCTTGACTGGAAAGAACCAATGCAGTTCGTTCTCGTGTTACGCAGAACGTTTGAGCAAATATCTTGTTGAAACTATTAGTTATTGGTTATGGTGATGTAGTATATAGGAAAGGTGTTTTAGAACAATTCTATGTTTTATATCACGCAGCTTTTAGACTGATTACTAATGTACTACAGAACGCATCACTGAACTGTATATTCACCCTTTTAGATTGGACATCATTACATAGGAAACGCACTGGTGTATTTTTATTTATAAAGTAACATCAGGTCTACTTCCCAAATATCTGCAAGAGTTTCTGCAACCACATGTTCGTGCATATTCAACCCGATCATCCGATCATTCGTTTGATTATCCCCAGAAAATAATGTCGCTCTGCTTTTAGTTTCGCTGCTACACATGATTGGAATGAGCTACAAAAGTCATTGAAATTGGAGTCTTTTATTTCAATCTCTGCATTAAAAAAAATATTAGCGAGTGCTTTTATCACAGCTTGTGAACGTTTTAAATTAGTGTGTGTGTGTGTGTGTGTGTATTGTGATATGTTAGTATATCTTTCAGGAGATTTTAATTCTCCTGCCAGGCTGTCGTTGAAAATTAGATCTTGTTCTTAAAGGATTAGTTCACTTTTAAAAAGGTTCAAAGTCTAAATGACAGTTTCAGTGCAGCTTTAAATGGCTTTAAACGATACCAGACGATGAATAAGGGTTTTATCTAGCGAAACCATCGCTCATTTCAAAAATAAATAAAAAAAGTGTAAGTTTTATAAGCACAAATGCTCGCCTTGCTCTGTTCTGTGATGCGCGTTCGTGACGTTCGTTCGTTCAGCGAAAAAATCGGCAGCTGGCAGCAGGAAGTAGCTGCCAATAAAACCGGACGTCAGCTGCCGCTAATAACCGGAAGTTGGAAGTGTATGCCGCTTTTAGCCAGGCAAATAAATTATATCATTATAATTATCATTATTATTTTATTATTATACATTTATTATATATAACATTATATATAATTTTAGTACTCATTTACATAAAATACTTCTATTAGTAATTATTTTATATTATTTGATTAAAATCAAGTTACAAAGATCATAGACATATTAAAACAACAAACAAAAAGCTACACTTGAAATTATGAATTTGTACATGTATAAATGTAACTTATGAATGAGTATACATGTTTGTTAAATAATGAAATATATCCACCTTTTTCCTGGTTAGCGAATTTACCCATGATTCATTAACAAGAATGGGCTACCAATGGTTTAACAAGATTTACCATGTTTCTTGTGTTAGGGGATAACAGCTTAAAGACCCAGGACCAGATATGATGAAAGAAGACCAAGAGTCGTGAGGTTCAATCAAATAAGTAAAAATTTACTGAAGAATAGTTTGCAGTTTCATCAAGGAGGTTGCAGGCCAAAGACTCTACCGTACACAAAATCTCACACCAGTTATACCATTTCTAAGGGCATGAATGACATCAGTACATACATGTTGGCTACTTCTGATTGGCTAAGAAGACAAAGTCTAAACAATTCTACACTTATGGATAGATAGGAGGGTAAGTTGACATTAATCAAGATAATTGTCATCCGAGTCCAAGACTTGGTCCGGTGATGACCTCGGAGGTCGTAGAAATGCGTCTCTGGGTCTGTTGTTGCATATCACAAGACCTGCACAGAGCATTCAAAACACACACACACACACACACACACACACACACACACACACACAAGGGAATCACAGTTCCTCCAAAGTAGTAGAGGGCCTGAGCACAGACTACCAAAACATACTGAAACATTCCCTCCTCAGAAAGTAGTACAGATAATGTTCACTTTATTCATTAAAGAAATACACATAAAAGTACAGTTCTGTGAATCCAATCACGCAAGTCACGTAGTGTTTGACCCCTGTAACCTGCAGTAACTTGGTCAGCAGAAAACAGACTGATGAGGGTCTTCTTCAGACTTGACCTCTTCTATTAGCTTATTAGCAAAGTTAGAAAGAAAGAAAGAAAGAATTTGTTAAGTTAAAGATTAGTTAGAAAAAAGAAAGAATAGTTAGATGATTAAGTAGGCTTTTAGACTGGAACTGGTGGATCAAACGAATGTTCACTCTCCAGCAGCTGACACCAGTCACTGCAAAACCCTGGATGGGTGTTTTCCGAGTAAAAGCCTTGCATTTCTCCTCGTTTTCCTCTTCCAACATGACCTAAAGGATTCATAAGAAAATTGTGACATTAATATCCAAATTACCTTATTAACAGTACACATGGATGCAGCCACATGAAGGACTATTCTTATTGCATTTTGTCATTAAGCACCGAGCAGTGATCACATTTTTATTCATAATGTATACACCTGGTAAGCAGTTCTTGTAAATTTCATTGCAGTGTCTGCAGTGTGGGCATCTGGTAATATTCTTGACATGTCACAGACTTCTCTCTCCAATTTGTTACACCTGAATTTTTGATTAAAAAGAGAATAATTGAAGACCATGTTACCATACAATTAAATTTCTCAGTTACTATTTTAACCACATTTAAATCAAATGTGTAATAGAAAGTAAATACATACTGTCAAGCCAGCAGGAGTGTGCCCTCCTCCTGAATGAGTCTGTATCCACCAGACTGGTAATTTTGCATGTAACTGAAAGATCTGCAAAAAGGACAAAAGATGAGGTGAGTTAATCATAACATGAATGAAATCTAAATTAAACAAGACTTTAAAATGTAACTAATTACATTGCACATACCATGATTATGTAGGTCAGGGGCACGACACAAGATGTGCCGACACTTAGGGCAATGCCAAAATCACCTCTTTTGTTGTCGGGCATTCAAACAAAAGCAAGGAACACAATATTTTTCTAGAAAGACAAGATACATTTAATACATTTTAACTTACAACAAACATGTAAAACGCATGTGTGCTTTGTACAATGCTTATGGATGCCATTGTCCTTAAAATATATGGCATGCTTTACATGCTTCATCTGAAAGTGCTCAGGACTTGACATCACCCCAGTTGTACAGTAGGGACAACTGCCTGTCCCAGAGAAGACATCATCTTGTCCAAAAGCAAAGAGTACACATGCAGTATGTACGGTAAAATAACATACCTCAAAATAGCAACAAATTCATTCACATATAAAGGTAGAACATTTTAGAAGTCTAATTACATCTTTAACATGGGCAGGTTTTTGCATGTTCTGCTCAAATTAACTTTAGTTAGTAAGATTTAGGGAAAACATAATTGATTGGCAGTTACACAAGAGGTGTAGAACAGAGTATACACAGAGTTAGAGATAGAAAGGTAGTTCTTAAAATAACTGTTTGGTCAAAAAATGCAATAGTAATAAAACAAAAATCAATAAATGGTTGGATATCAGACAATCCCCTGAAAAATGAAATTACTTACATTTTAAAAGATATGGTTAGTGTTGCACGTGTATCATCAAGGCTGAGCTTGTCAATAATTCAGCATTACCTTTATTCTAATCAATAGATTAAGTTAACATGTTAATAAAAGCTAATATTTAATGGCGATGGTAATATTGAACAAACAGTTCGTCCGACTGTTTGTACTGTTATGCTTTTTAATTATTCTGATTTCTTTTGATTATTTCTGTATTTTATCTTTTATTCTAAACTGTTTTAATTATTCTGATTTCTTTTGATTATCTCTGTATTTTATATTTTATTCTAAACTGTTTTAATTATTCTGATTTCTTTTGATTATTTTAATTTCTTCTATGTAAAGCACTTTGAATTACCATTGTGTATGAAATGTGCTATACAAATAAACCTGCCTTGCCTTGCCTTGCCTAATAGTAACGTAGTATTTGAAGTTAATGGTAGCCCCTCACAAACCAGGACCACACGGTGCACAAGCTGCGTTTCTACAAATGATTAAATTAGCCAATTAAACTAAAGTAGGCACAGATATACTGTCTCTAACATAAAAAGTTAAAATCCAACTTACAAAACAACAATTATTTATTAATCTGATAATTCATTTACGAACTTACCGAGCCAAACACCGCCGCCATTACTGAAAATTCGCCGGCGCCACCATTGGCTGCTGTCGCTTGACTTCCAGTTACATGTGATTGGTTGGTGCTACGTTGGACGATACTGATTGGCTACCACGATTGGCAGGTCCCTCCTAATTTGGCAGGGCTTCCGGCTGTCAATGGCAGCTACTTCCTGCTGCCAGCTGCCGATTTTTTCGCTGAACCCCTACTGGATTTCGACGTAATTGCGTGTTACGTGACGTCAGTGCTTGATGTGGGGGAAAAAAGGTGCCGGTACTCTCTTGCACTGGCAAATCATGTGAAAATTCTACTGTGAAAAACAAAACTTGGAGATATCGCTGGTACAACAACAATTTATTGTTATTTATTAACAACATAAATGTATTGAAACAAGTCGTGTGTGTGTGTGTGTGTGTGTGTGTGTGTGTGTGTGTGTGTGTGTGTGTGTGTGTGTGTGTGTGTGTGTGTGTGTGTGTGTGCGTGTTTGTGTGTGCGTGCGCGCGCGTGTGTGTCTATGTGTGTGTGTGTGTGTGTGTGTGTGTGTGTGTGTGTGTGTGTGTGTGTGCGTGTTTGTGTGTGCGTGCGCGCGCGTGTGTGTCTATGTGTGTGTGTGTGTGTGTGTGAGAAAACGGAACTCCTCCAAGTCTGCAAGTCCAAAAATACATTTATGGTGAGATACTATATGTTAGAAATATCTTTCTCTTTCAGCATACAATATAACAGTCTATGTGCATTTCTTTATTCTAGCCAGCATAACTGCCACGTCTGCACATTCTTCTTTCCTTTTGTGTGTATGTTGAACATCTGGTATTCATTAATAGAAGTTGCTCACCCCTCCTTTCTCTTTCTCTCTCTTTTTCTCTCTCTATGTTCGTTCCACTTCTATACATTGTGTGTTTGAAAAGCTCCTAGGATCCTAAGGATCCTGTGGAAATCTAACAGGATATTGCCCATATTAAGAAGCTGTTATATAACGTCTATATGATATCTATGATGTAATGTTTGATTTTATTGGTTAGACTTGTATTCTTTTGTTTAAGACTTTCACTATATAAACCCTCGACAAAGGATATTGGGTTGAGCTTCTACTCCAACCAGCGCTGGTGTATTGTATTATCTGTTCATAATAACGGACCAAGATTTGGGCCACTTTTCGTTTGGACCATTTCATTTCCATTTCTAACACTATACATTTTATTTAATTAAATGCATTTATGGTAAGATTATTATATTTTCATGTCAATCTGTGTTCATTTTGACCACAAACCATGCGCTGTAACTTTAATTCAGCACGTGCAGCACAGCAGAAATAGACTCGGTGTGGAAACGATCTCTGCACTGCTGTATAGGCTACACACCGCTCCTGGAACGGATCGCCGGACCGCATCCGCGCGCAGTGTGAACGCTCTAACCTGTTAATACGGGTGCGGAAAAAATATGCACCACATACGCACTGCAAACGGAGTATATGTGAAACGGGCTTGACACTGACGCTTTTTCTGGCAGTGGTAGAGTACATGCGAGAAGTAGCGGTACGCAAGCAAAAGTGCAGGTACGCTTAAGAGTAAAATGTAGAAGTGCCGGTACTGCGTACCGGTGAGTACCGCCCCACTTCGAGCACTGCGTGACGTCACATGAATTCGCAATGTTCACGCGACAGAAATAAATTCACTTAATAATGAATTGACAACCTGTCTGTTAGGCCTAATCTTCATTCTTCAACATGTTCGTCAATAAACATTATTTTTTTATTATATACATTGTCGAGAATGTTTCATTCATGGTTTCAAGTTTTACAAGTGTTTGGACTGAACTACGTGCCCAGATAACGCATAGTGAACTGATCACCGTTAAAGTTGAAGGCTTTGCTAGACGTTCTGGTCTCATTTATAAAACTGTGGGTAGGATTCCTAAAAATGTACCTGCGCCCGAATATATAAGCCATAAATTGTGTACGCTAAAAATATTCAGTTTTATAACAGCGTGCGTAGGCTAGCCTACACCAGAACCTGCGCAAGATTGTCCACACATGCGAAATAACCATATATGAGCTTACAACGCCTAGTTTTACCATGCATATCCTCATCTGCATATCATTTGCATATAACATCGATTCTTGGGTTTTAAATCTGAAGTAGGCCTAGCCTAAACAACAAAAATGCCAGCAAACGGTCGCTTTATCATGTTCGTTTTCTGATTAAACTTCTATTTGTTGGTGAAATGAAGTGTGTGTTACGAGTGTGTTTTAGTGAAGCGCTGCATATGGCGCTCGGAATGTTCCATTCGGCGACGAGACTGACAAGCACGACAGATAACACACGTGTATACGTGCGTGTACGTCTCCATTTGTTTTATATGGAGACGTACACGCAAATATCACGTCACGTAGACACGTCAATATGGAACGCGATCGGGGCCAATAGTCTTTAAACGAAACGCGTGAAATTTGACCGCATCAACACGCACTGTTTGTCCGCGTTAACGCGGCAATTTTGTACGTGTTTCTTTTGAACGCGTAGACACGTTCATTCTATGGAAGGCCAAAAGGGACAAAACGTCTGAAACTGTCGCGTTAACACGTAATTACGCGTTAACACGTCATTTACGCGTTAACACGCAATTTACGTGTTAACACGTAATTACGCGTTAACATGTCATTTGCGTGTTAACGCGTAAATTACTGGACATTAGCACAGCACCCCCTACTGGTTGTAGCACCTATACTATGTGTGTATTGCTCAAACACACACAGTTTTTAATGTGAAAATACATGTTGAACAATGTCTATTTTCACAATCACAATGTAAATTGTGTAAGGATAATTAGACATTTCTCCAAAATAATTTAACATTATTTGTTAGAGAGCCCCTTATGGCACCCTTAAGCCTTTTGAATCATTGTATTGCAGTGTTTTTCGTAGTTATATATATATATATATATATATATATATATATATATATATATATATATATATATATATTACAACTAGGGATGCCAAATCCAAAACCGAATACCGAATCCTACTCTCATCCTCAGTCCATTAACACAGTAAACACATTAATGAAGTAAACAACGTGGATTTTTCATTTTATTCTATTTTAACTGTAAAAAAAGAAAGAAAAAAAGAATAAGCAACATTATGCATTTTAACAGCGGCAAAGTTGTGTATTGTTTAGGGCCCTTGCCACCACGAGACAAATCGGCATTGCAAATTGAACATGTAGCTCGACTTGAATTGCCTTCTTTTGTCTGAAAGTACTGCCAAACAACACTTTTTCTGCTCACGAGTTCCATTTTCACTTTCTCACAGCATGCATTCGAACGGTCCACCTACTGTAACGAGTGGAAATAAGGCGTGGCCCCTTTAAGAACTGCGCGCTCCCCTGTTGAACTGTCTGCAGTCTGTATTGTATGTGCCATGCGCATCGAACACATGCCCATGTATGCGGGTTATTTATTTCTGTTTGATGCTCATTTTTATCTTATTTTGTTAAGTAACGCTGTGGACGGTAGAACGTGTGACAGACAGTTACACAAGTTCGATTGGGGAATAAAGTGCGAGTTGTGAGATGCCAATCGCCTCCATAAGTCTGTCTGGCCTCTGCAATAACTTTAGCTGTGAGCTATCCCTATTTTTCTTCCTGACACAACGCGTTACACTACAGGCTTGTTCGACTTGAACCGGCACTGCACAGACCGATCGGTTTATGACATCAAAATACCGTGAGAGCAATTCAAAAGCATAAGAAGCCGTCTGCTCTCTCTATTCGCTCTCGCAGTACTTTGATGTCATTCACTGATCGGTCTGTGCAGCGCCTTCCCGTAATCAACGGCGGCGTGACGTTGCCGTAGCGCGCGTATAGTGCATGCCTTGGGTTCGGTTCGGTGGAAAAAAAATTATAAGGTTCGGCAGAAACCGAACCCCGTTAAAAAGCCCAATATTCGGCCAAATCCGAAGCCGAATCCTGGATTCGGTGCATCCCTAATTACAACACACTGACATTACACTTTACACATTATATTACATTACACACACACACACACACACACACACACACACACACACACACACACACACACACACACATATATATATATATATATATATATATATATATATATATATATATATATATAAGCTGTTTATTTTTTTATACAACAATATACAGGCACACACATACTTTACACATTATATTACATTACACACACACACACACACACACACACACACACACACACACACACACACACACACACATATATATAAGCTGTTTATTTTTTTATACAACAATATACAGGCACACACATACTTTACACATTATATTACATTACACACACACACATATATATAAGCTGTTTATTTTTTTATACAACAATATACAGGCAATAGAAGACAGAATAAGCATTCATGCATATAGGAAACAACTTTGTTCAAGTATACGCATTCGCTCAACAATAATCTGTGAAGGACAAACATATGCAATAATAATAATAATTAAAGCTGCAAGCAGCATTTAGCGGTGTTCAAGCAGTTAAGGCATTTAAGATTTTTAACCACACAAGCATCAAAAGACATTACGTTTTATGTAGCAAGCATTTAACCACTGATATCATAGATGGAATAGACCATGTTTTAGCATGATTTACCATGATATACCACATTTTAGTGTGATTTTTCATGATTTACCATGTTCCAGTATGATTTACCATGAATCTAGCATGATTTACCATGATTTACCAAGTTCTAGTATGATTTACTACGTTCTAGGATGATTTACCATAGAGCAGTGGTTCCCAAACCTGTCCTGAAGGACCCGTTTTCTCTGTCTCTCTAATCAATCACACCTGATTCAACTCATCAGCTCAATAACCTATGTGATTATGAGCTGATGAGTTGAATCAGGTGTGTTTGATTAGGGTTCCCAACACTGCCATAGAGTACCGTGATTCTAGCATGATTTACCATAGTTTATCATGATTTACCACATTGCTAGCATTGATGTGAAGTGTCAGTACAAATGAAGTGATAAACTCTGACAAAATATGATTGTGTTATAATAGTAATTGTTATACAAGTGATTTTATAGTGTCTAAATATGAATGCACCTGTTAAAAGACTTCATTAATAAGTAGAATGAGCCAATAAGTGGTCTTCTACTGCCCTCTGCTGGCCACTTTCATTTTGACAGTTTTTCCATTTTAACTCCTTTATGCAAGCTTACACACACACACACACACACACACACACACACACACACACACACACACACACACACACACAAAATCATTATGAAAATATATTTGAATGTTATTTCATACATGTCTTTGCAAACTATTAATCAGATTATTCAGAATTTATTCAGAAACATAGGACTACACACACATTCTGTTGTAGATACAGAGATTTGAACTATGTCTCATTCAGGATTCACATTTGTCAATGTGACAGAATTGTCAATAGTGATACTTCAATAGATGAAATTAGACTTAATGTGATTGTAAATGTTAAAATAGTAATTTTATACAGTCTAAATAGTAATTTTGTCACACTACTCAAGTATAATTCATATTTTAAACAGCAGGGGGCAGTAAAATACTACTTATTGGCTTAATATGCCATTATATTCATTTAATTTTCCCATTTTTAACTGTTATAGAGGCAAATCTTGTCCGATCTGTCTGAAATTTTTCATGATTGTTTGGAGTCATATGGCACATGTTCTGACTTGTTTTTAAGAAGATCTGAGCATTCATTGAAGAGATATAAGCTTTTGGGGACACTAGGTCATGGCTACATTGTGAAGTGACCCTATTATAGCCATCCAAATGAAGTTGTTCAACTTTTTCTGATAATTATTGATCTAGAGAGTCCAGAGAATTGTACTGCACTGGTTTTGAACATTATGATATGAACATTACATGATAATAAATGCAAAACACCATTTACAGCAAATACAGGCAATTTACCATAGGAAATACATTGTTTAAAAGCTTTTTAACAGTTATAGCGCCACCTATGGTCCGATCTCCATAAAATTTGGCATGCTTTTTAAGGATGTTATGTCACATATGCTCACCAATTTTTGTGAAGTTCTGAGTTTTCGTATAGGATTTATAGGCTTTTGACTATATTTTGCCACGCCCATTTTATAAATGACCCTGTTATAGCCAACCAAATGCCAAATTTCAACTTTTTTTGATAATTATTGATCTAGAGAGTCCAGAGAATTGTCCTAGACTGGTCTGGTTCCGATCGGGCGAAAATCCTAGGACTAGTTTGCAAAAGTAGGTTTTAAACATATTTGTGAATATTTAATGAACGATTTGATTGACAGCAATGGTTCTAGAGGCAAAGTTGTTCAGCATGAGGAGATCTATCAAATGATATGCATTTTGTGGGGATGTGTGCCACACCACGTGATTACAGAGCCGTAAAACTCGTTAGCGCCAACTAGTGGCCGATTTCTTTCAAAACTCTTACAGACCTCTTGGGCCATGAGTCGAACATGCCCATCGAGTTTCGTTCCGATCGGCCTCCGTTAACCTCGTCTCACAGGTGCTCAAACTTCATTGGCCGATGGCGGCCATGTTTTTTGAGATAAGCCAATGTCCTTTTATACATACATGGGGCCTTGGACCAAGACACTGCATACCAATTTTCAAGTCAATCGGACCAACGGTCAGGTGGTCATAGCCCTATTTAAGTTTTTTTAATGTTATAGCGCCACCTAGTGCCCAATCGTCGCGATTTTTTTACTGTGACCTCAGAATGAACTTATTCACATGTGTACCGAGTTTGGTGAAGCTATCTCATTTACTTCTTGAGTTATAGCCATTTTAGTAAAATAGGCTCCGCCCACAACGTTCATTTTGCGCCCCCTAGCGACCGTGAATCAAAATTTCAACTTTTTTTCGATAATTATTGATATTCAGACTCCAGAGAACATTTTGGCACTGGTTTGGTTCCGATCGGGCGAAAAACCAGGGACTAGTTCGCAAAAGTAGTTTTTCGACAAAATTCAAAATGGCGGAAAATCTATCATGGCGGAAATGAAATCGGAGATATACGTTTTTTACTTCAGGTTTCCAGCTTTCCAGAGATATAAGACACTTGAGTCTACGACATACGGTCTAGGAGTTATGAGCAGTTTTGCGCAATTGGTTGCTATAGCGCCACCTATGGGCCAATCGGGCTCATAATTTGATAACCTCTCCTCGATTTTTGTACTACCATCTGACAAAGTTTCAAGTCTCTAGCACTTACGGTTTGGTCTGCACGATGCGTTTTAGCGGAGAATAATAATAATAAAAATCAGTACAAATACAATAGGTTTTCAGCACTTCGTGCTTGAACACCTAAAAAACAAGAGTGGCTTGAATTATTACAGTTCCCTATCAAGGCTACGGAACTTCGACATTACGGATGTCGTATATGGGAACTCCTCTCATCCTTCACTTTCGCTGAAATCTTATAGGCTAACGCCAGCAGAGCTGGCCAATAGAGGGAATGCATTAACGTCACTTTCCCGCCGGAACACGTCCCCTCAGCCGGACTGAGTGGCAGAAGAGCTGCTGCGTGACTGGATTTAATAGGGGAAACTGCGAAAACGCAAGTAAAACAAACGATTATCAGTTTAAACTAAAGATTGGACTCAATATAGTGTTCCTTACAACTTACTAAAGATCCAGTGATCCATGGATATTGACATGCAGCCAGAAATCGTGTTTCCTGACATTTATATGTGCCTGATTTCGACACCGGGGAAATACATAAAGCAAATTTGCCTGTGAACGCTTTATATAAATACAATATAGGCAGGTCTAAATCCAGGTGATCACTTATATCAATGTTATATATATCATCACATCGTCTAGACTTAAAACTTGTATAGTTTTTTGTCAGTGTTTATTTAAAAATGTCAAATTATACAGAATATACAGTCAGTGGTAAATATTTGATTGATGAGTTGTCACTGCAATATATAACAATACAATATATAGAGAATGATTTTACCACTAAATTCAGCATATTGACACAAAAATGATTGCAAACATTATCATATCAACGTTCGCAAAATGTTTTAAGGATATCATTGAGGCCTGAGATGACGGAGTGTTTTTTATAAAACGTTCTTGTAATGTGACGTGTTAACAAAGCAAGAACATTTTATATGTAACATTTTCAGGATGTTGTTGAGGTAAAAGTTTGTAGAATGATCTTTTATAAAACATTGACACAATGTCCCATAATAACAGAGGATGAACATAATAAAATTAACGTTCGTAAAATGTTTTTGACACAAAAATGAAAACTGCAAATCCACTTTTCGCTGCCTGGAGTCCAGTTGTTTCTATGAATTGCAACGATCTATTTGCTTCTCTGTTCTGTAGCTTTAGGTAGTCTGTAAAAATATACCTCATATTTCTTGTCAAATCTAGTAGTACAGTCAGTCTCAAAGCTCTTTCCCGTTTTAGACGCGTTCTGTGTGTTTTTCCGCAGCATTCACACTGAAAACCAATGCTGCCGCTCAGTCTTTCTGCCACTCAGTGAGCGGAACAGCAGCGACTTCCGCTTACTGTGACGTCATGCGCATTCCCTCTATTGACGCAAATATGCAAATACTGAAACCTCGTAGCAGTAATAAGCAAGTGCAGCATCAATTACCTTCAGAATCTCTCTCTTCACGCTCAAATCGTGTGCTAGAAAGCTGATACTCCACTAACAACTTTAGGATTATTTCGCCGTCGTTGAAGTTGCGCCGAGATACTTGCACTGTCTCCTGCATCCGATGGCAACTACATGCAACCTGTGTTCGGGCCCCATCGTGCCCCCCGACGCGCACCTGTTCTGCGTCGCGTGTATGGGGCTGGCCCATGCTGAGTCAGCCCTCAGGGACGGAGGGTCCTGCGACCTCTGCGCGGACATGTCTCTTCGAGCTCTCAAAGCCAGGAGGGAAGAGGCTCGCGCAGCAGCGGGGATCGGGGCTACCGCCGCCACTAAGCCGCTGGTAGCTCCCCCCAACCGCGTAGTCGAGGTTCGTCCCCCGGTGAGCTTCCCCGACCCCACCTTTCAGCCCCCTCACGAGGTCTCTGACTTCGTTTCCTTCGGGGCGAGTGAGGAAGACGACTCCATGTCCCTGTCTGCCTCCGAGAACGACTGGGGTGCGGAGCAGGCCGCGCCGCGGGCGGCCGTGGAGCAAGAGATCCCGGCGGACCTGCAGGACGAGCTCTTCCGTATCCTCTCTAAGGCCGTCGAGGAACTGGATCTCTCGTGGTTCCTGGATACGTGGTTCCTCCAATCAAGCCGCCGTCAGGCCGCTTCGAAAAGAGGAACACCGTTTTTTCCTGATGTGCATGAGCACGTGGTGAAGTCGTGGGTGGCCCCGCAATCGGCGCGCACTCTCACTTCCACCCAGGCCATGTTTGCCCCCGTGGACGAGGCGGGGGACCACGGCTACCTCCGCATCCCCCCCGTCGAGGAGACCGTCGCCGCGCACCTCTGCCCGTCGGCTCCCGCCCTGGGCTCGGACCGCAGCCTGCCGTCCCGAGCCTGCAGATTTACGGCCCAACAGGCTAACAAGGCCTACGGTGCCGCGGGGGAGGCGGTTTCTGCGTTGCACGCCATGGCTGTTCTTCAAGTGCTGCAGGCTAAGCAGCTCAAGTCTCTGGATGACGCCGCCTCTATCGACGCTGACGCCATCCGAGATCTCCGTTCGGCCACGGACCTTGCTCTCCTGGCCACGAAGCGTTCGTGGCCGGTTCGTCCCCCGGTGAGCTTCCCCGACCCCACCTTTCAGCCCCCTCACGAGGTCTCTGACTTCGTTTCCTTCGGGGCGAGTGAGGAAGACGACTCCATGTCCCTGTCTGCCTCCGAGAACGACTGGGGTGCGGAGCAGGCCGCGCCGCGGGCGGCCGTGGAGCAAGAGATCCCGGCGGACCTGCAGGACGAGCTCTTCCGTATCCTCTCTAAGGCCGTCGAGGAACTGGATCTCTCGTGGTTCCTGGATACGTGGTTCCTCCAATCAAGCCGCCGTCAGGCCGCTTCGAAAAGAGGAACACCGTTTTTTCCTGATGTGCATGAGCACGTGGTGAAGTCGTGGGTGGCCCCGCAATCGGCGCGCACTCTCACTTCCACCCAGGCCATGTTTGCCCCCGTGGACGAGGCGGGGGACCACGGCTACCTCCGCATCCCCCCCGTCGAGGAGACCGTCGCCGCGCACCTCTGCCCGTCGGCTCCCGCCCTGGGCTCGGACCGCAGCCTGCCGTCCCGAGCCTGCAGATTTACGGCCCACCAGGCTAACAAGGCCTACGGTGCCGCGGGGGAGGCGGTTTCTGCGTTGCACGCCATGGCTGTTCTTCAAGTGCTGCAGGCTAAGCAGCTCAAGTCTCTGGATGACGCTGTCGACGCTGACGCCATCCGAGATCTCCGTTCGGCCACGGACCTTGCTCTCCTGGCCACGAAGCGTTCGGCCCAGGCGATTGGCCTTTCGATGGGGTTCTTGGTGGTCCTCCACAGACACCTGTGGCTCACCCTGTCGGACGTGCAGGAGGCCGATAGGAAGACGTTGCTGAACGCACCGATCTCCCCTGCAGGCCTGTTCGGAGATGCCGTGGAGAAAGTCACCGAGCGTTACTCCGAGACGCAGAAGAAAGCGAAAGCTATGAGCCACGTGATTCCTCGGAGGGCGCCACTGCCGCCGCCGCAGCCGCAGCCTCGCTCCCGTTCGTCTTCCGCCGCGGGCCGCCAACCTCAGGCCGCGGTTAGAAGATACACAGCACCCCGCCCAGGACCGGATGCCCGTAGAGGCCGTAGCGGCCAGTGGCAGGGAGCGGGTAGCAAGAGGACGCAGAGGAGCCCGCGCAGAAAGCCCACCGTGTCCCCTGCGAGGCCCAAGCAGTCGTCCTGACCGCTCGGGCAAGAGGAGAAGAGAGCGCCAGGTCGGCCCCGCGTCCAAGTGGTGCGCTCTAATGCACTTGGTCCCTCAGCGTTCTGCGAGCGACGCGTGCAGTTGTGTTGTGAATGTTGTCAATGTTGTTTCTTGTTCAAAAATAAAGCAGATTACTACTTCACAAACAGAGCTTTTTTCTCCTCTTGCACCACACACTGTGTTACCCGCCCTGCCGTCGAGCAGCGCAGAGTCACGGTCAATAAATATTCCCAGCCCTCGCATAGCGGCGATGACCGCAGCGGCGATGACCGCAGGTTTAGATCCCCCCAGCCTCAGTCGTTTCCAGGCAGCGTGGGAAGCTATTCCGGGCATTTCACCGTGGGTGTTGAATATAATTCGGCGCGGGTACACACTTCAGTTCAAACGCAGACCACCCCGCTTCCGCGGCGTAATTCAGTCATTAACTTTGCCCCAAAACGCTCATGTGCTGAGGGAAGAAGTGTGCAGCTTGCTCGAAAAGAAGGCTATAGAACCGGTTCCCCCGAGGGAGCGGGAGAACGGATTCTACAGCCGCTACTTCGTTGTGCCGAAGAAGGGAGGGGGTCTCCGCCCCATTCTGGATCTGAGACCCGTCAACAGAGCGCTTCACAAGCGCGCCTTCAGGATGACTACTCTGAAGCAAATCCTGGCGCAAATTCGCCCCGGGGATTGGTTCGCTTCGGTGGATTTAAAGGACGCTTACTTTCATATCCAGATAGTAAAGCGTCACAGGCGATTCCTGAGGTTTGCGTTCGAGAATTCGGTGTACCAATATACGGTGCTTCCGTTTGGACTAGCCCTAGCCCCCCGAACATTTTCGAAATGCGTGGACGCGGCGCTTTCACCCCTCAGATCGAGCGGGATGCGCGTCTTGAACTATCTGGACGACTGGTTGGTTCTCGCGCAGTCGAGAGAGACGCTGGTCAGCCATGTGGAAGCCCTCCTTCGGCACTTGGAGATGCTAGGTTTGAGGGTGAACGTCCAGAAAAGTGTGCTCACACCGAGCCAGACTACAACATTCCCGGGAGTGTGTTTGGATTCAGTGAGAATGAGAGCGCGCCTCTCCCCCGAGCGAGCGGCGGCTCTGAGTTCTTCTCTCGGTCTCTTCAGACCTGGCAGGCTCGTCCCTCTGAAAGAGTTTCAGAGGCTGCTGGGACGGATGGCAGCGGCTTCTTCGGTGTGTCATCTGGGGCTGCTGCATATGAGACCGCTGCAACACTGGCTGAAAGCGCGCGTCCTCCCGAGCGAGTGGTATTCTGGCCACAAGCGCATTATGGTCACCCGCGGATGCGCCCGCGCCCTGGCCCCGTGGAGGAACCCAGATCTCTTCAGCTCGGGTGTCCCTATGGGCATAGTGACGCGGCGCGTGGAGGTCCTGACGGACGCTTCGTCCACCGGATGGGGAGCCGTCTGCTTGGGAAAGCCCGCCTCGGGTCGGTGGTCGGGGGAGCAGATGGAGTGGCACATAAATCGTTTGGAACTAGAAGCAGTCTCTCTAGCTCTCAAAGCCTTCCGGTCTCGGCTGGAGCAGCAGCATGTGCTGATTCGGACCGACAACACTTCCGTGGTCTCGTACATAAATCGCCAAGGCGGTGTACATTCCAGAGCCCTATTCAGGCAGGCGGAATCCCTTCTGCTGTGGGCGGACCGTTTTTTTCTCTCGCTGAGAGCGGCTCACATCCCCGGCGTTCTGAATCGCGGGGCGGATATGCTCTCGAGAAGCGGGATTCCCCAAGCGGAGTGGAGGCTTCACCCCGGGACGGTTCAGCTGATATGGAATCGTTTCGGCAGAGCGGAGGTCGACCTCTTTGCGACGAGCGAGAACGCGCATTGTCAGATGTTCTTCTCGCTGTCTCGTTCCCCCCGGGAGGTGGACGCGCTGACTGCGCGATGGCCGAGAGTCGGTCTCTACGCTTTTCCTCCGGTAAAAGTTTTGCCCATGGTGTTGTGCAAAATCAGGGAGGACAAGGCGGCGGTGACTCTGGTAGCCCTGAACTGGCCGAATCAGCCCTGGTTCGCGGATTTGGTAGAGTTACTGGCAGGACAGCCATGGGAGATTCCGCTCAGGAAGGACCTTCTGTCTCAGGCGAGCGGAACGATTTGGCATCCCAACCCCGGGCTGTGGAGCCTCCATGTGTGGCCGCTGCAGGGTCGCTGAGCGTGCGGGACGCACTGAACTCGCGAGTTTTGAATACCATCGCGGAGGCGCGAGCCCCGTCCACCAGGCGCCTGTATGCTCTGAAGTGGGGTGTGTTCTCGAAATGGTGTTAGGATGTCGGTATAGACCCAGCGAACTGCTCTGTGTCGGATATTCTACGCTTCCTTCAGTACAGGATGGATGAAGGGAGCCTACCATCCACTCTGAAGGTATATGTGGCCGCTATTGCCGCGTTTCACCCCCTATTGACGGACAGTCTATCGGTAGACATGCGTCGGTGACACGGTTCCTCAAGGGAGCTAGGAGATTATGCCCTGCACGGCCGCCTTCGGTGCCGCCGTGGGATTTAGCGTTGGTCTTGGAGGCTTTGTCGCGACCGCCTTTCGAGCCCTTAGCTTCTATTGCCATTAAGGAGCTATCGGTTAAAACGGCACTGCTTCTCGCTCTTGCTTCAGCGAAGCGGGTTGGGGATTTACAGGCTTTCTCTGTAAGTGAAGATTGTATTCGCTTTGGACCGGGAAACTGTAATGTAATTCTCAGACCGAGGTCGGGTTACGTTCCTAAGTCGCTCAATACCCCATTCAGAGCGCAGATTGTTTCTCTGCCTGCCCTGTCCACTGAGCCATCAACCTCTCAAGATTCGGTTGCTCAGAGTGCTATTTGCCCAGTCAGAGCGCTCAGAGAATACATTTCTCGCTCGGCCGCTTTTCGACAATCGGACCAGCTGTTTGTGTGCTTTGGTGGGTGCAACAAGGGACGGGGGGTCTCTAAACAGAGGCTTGCTCACTGGATTGTGGACGCTATTGTTTTGGCTTATGATTGCCTGGGGCAGGAATGCCCCCTTAACGTCAAGGCCCATTCGACTAGAGCGATTGCCTCCTCGTGGGCTTGGACTAAGGGTATGTCTATTCAGGATTTATGTCTTGCGGCTGGCTGGTCTTCTCAGAACACGTTTGCCAGGTTTTACAAGTTGGATTTGCCCTCTGTAGCGTCTCGAGTGCTTTCGGTGAGTTGATTGCACACACAGCATTAACAGAGCTGCTCTGCGCTTTGCTTATGAGTTGTTCTGTGTGCTATTTTTGTGTGTTTGTACTGTGGTCACCGCTATGCGTTGGCCCTCTCTTACTGTTGTTATTGCCCTGTTCGACAGTGCAAACTTTCCCCGGTTATACTGCTCGGGATATGCAAATTCTGGCAGTGTTTTGTGAGCTTGTGATTGGTCCCCTTGGGCCTATCAGAGGTTAGAGGTTGCTATTGGTCAATCTCGGCCTATCGGATGCTCGCATACTGGAGTGGGTGGTCTTGGTATTGGGTCTGTTGTCAGTGGTTGTTTTGCTGCCACGGCGGGATTCTATACAGTTCCCATATACGACATCCGTAATGTCGAAGTTCCGTAGCCTTGATAGGGAACGCCTCCGGTTACTTTCGTAACCTCGGTTCCCTGAAAGGCAAGGAACGAGACATTACGCTCGCCGCCGTGTTCGCTATTGATTTAGCATTCTTGTTCGATTCTGAAGGTAATTGACGCTGCACTTGCTTATTACTGCTACGAGGTTTCAGTATTTGCATATTTGCGTCAATTGGCCAGCTCTGCTGGCGTTAGCCTATAAGATTTCAGCGAAAGTGAAGGATGAGAGGAGTTCCCATATACGACATCCGTAATGTCTCGTTCCTTGCCTTTCAGGGAACCGATGTTACGAAAGTAACCGGAGACGTTTTTCTCGATTGCTTAAACACTATAACCAGGTTTTTGAACTAAAATTTCAAAACCATAATGCCATTTGCCAAAAAGCACACCCATTTCACTGAACTATGAACACTATTCCCCTGTTTTGACACATTAGTCAGATTTGTTGAACTGTCACAGCAAAACTCTACACACAAATCCCTTCATTTCTCATTGCCTACACCACGTGGTCATTTAGAAAGCACTAGCATTCAATATTGTTCACTCAAGTCAGCTCAGCTTCAGCTCAGTTAGCACACAATTACCCAGGTGAAAACACTAAGAGTCAAAATTGAACACACATCAGTCAGATCCTTCAATAGATAGATAAAAGGTTATACAATCTTTTATAAAAGATAAAAATCAGTTTACTGAGTTTTGGAACAATGGATCCACAGAGAAATTAAGCAATAGGTCGAGGAGGGAGAGGAAGATGAGGAAGAGGAGGAGGAGGAAAAGGAGGAGGAAGAGGAGGAGGGAGAGAAAGAGGAGGAGGAGGAAGAGGAGGAGGAGGAGGAGGAGGAAAAGGAGGAGGAAGAGGAGGAGGGAGAGAAAGAGGAGGAGGAGGAGGGAGAGGAAGAGGAGGAGGAGGAGGAAGAGGAACAGGAGGAGGAAGAGGAGGAGAAGAAGGAGGAGGAGGAGGAGGAGGGAGAGAAAGAGGAGGAGGAGGAGGGAGAGGAAGAGGAGGAGGAGGAGGAACAGGAGGAGGAAGAGGAGGAGGAGGAGGAAGAGGAGGAGAAGAAGGAGGAGGAGGAGGAGGAGGAAGAGCAAGGGCAAGAAGACAAGCAGTCTCGGATGAAATTCAAGCCACTCTAGTTGCTAGTCCATGGTATGACTATAAGGGAGGCTGGGCAACGAGTACAGCCAAATTTGAGTCGCTTCACCGTCGCCTCCATCATCAGAACCTTCAGGAAGGTGTGGTGGCAAACAAATTTATATCACTGAATAAGAGACAAACATTTCCAATTGTCTTTGATGAGGTTTATGTTCTTGCAAGAAAAGGCCAGCAGTCGTACAGTCACACAGAGTGGCTGCAGAGTGTGACAGTGAAGGGAGGGCATCCTTTCTCCTTTATAGTCTTGACTCCCAGAATGTTATCTTTCTAGGCCAATGATGGTATTTCAACCATATGTGGAACATTCTTAGACTTGTTCATCATATTGTATCCTTGAGTGGAGGCATTAATTCCATATTTGAATAAGGTTTGTGTGTGCTCTTTTACTGTCATATAATGCTCACACACATCTTACGTAAGAGTAGGAGAGAGGAAAAAAAAAAGATGGGGGGGGGGGAGGAAAGGCGGGGGACCACAAGCAACATGACTTACCAGTTTTGGAAATGTTGTTTTGAATTTATAGCACCAGTGTGTAAGACTATGTTGTAGTGTGTGTATTTTTGAGGGCTTGTGTGTCTTGTCTGAGGGCAAAGTTTGTTTTTTTCAGCAAGAGTGAATGGTTTTGAGTGTAGAGCTTCATTTTGACCTGAAAATAGGATGTTTGGGGAATTGGGTGAGAAGTTATGGATTTGTGTTTACTGTTTTGAGAATACGAGGCATAGTTTCAAGAAATGTGTTTAAGCAATCGAGAAAAACTGTAATAATTGAAATCAGACAGAACTTCTGCCTTATAATGACATTTTACATGGATATTCAAATTAGAAATTATTCAATGAATATAGGACCAACAATGATTAAAATATATTTTGATAATACATCACAGAACAAGAGATTATGCTATATTCTCGCCAAAATGTTGTATAGATTTGGAGTGCTATTACACTCGTGATCTATCTATTCAGTTTCCTGCAAGGTTACCCTTCCGTCGATGTCGTTGGCTTATGATGGCTGATGAGGTAAGCGCAGCGTAGTGCTTGGGTCACTCTATCATGAATAATTAAAATAGAATTATGTGTTGTGTCATGTTGACACAGCCTGTCGTAACTGTTTGTAATCATTCTCATGACTATTAATGTGGTGATGCACACCTTCGTTCTATTGTACTTATTCATGAGATTGTGAATGAGCGCTTACGACGAGCCTACGTCACCTGGCATCTTCAGTTGGGTGCGCGCCTGTGATGCGCTTCATATAGTAGCCTAAATACAGAGACGGGAATATACTTCTTTCCATGTAACTGTGAAAAACAAACCGCACAAAACATAGCCTACTTTTGGTTTTAATAAACACTGTTAAACATATTACAGTGGGTTGTATACGTTGAAAATAGTTATTTTTTACTTTATTGAAGTTTGTCATGAGTTTGTTGCTTCGCGATTAGCGCGACATCCCGCCATACATCTGTAGCCTATTAAATCAAAATACGGATGCCGTTGGATAAGAGTTGATGTTGTTTCAGAGTTATGAATTATCTTCGACTTACATATTTGGTCATTTAACCCCTGTGATATGACTGTTAACAGCGAGTTATAGCTATGTTACATTGGCTAAGTGAATGTCGTCTTAACTCAAATAAAAAAAAAATCCCTAGAGACGACATGTTATATGGTATTTACAACAAGATTATTAAACTATCGATATCAATTATGTAAAAAAAAAGTCCTTAAAAGAGAAAAATGGGTTTTATCTGGTCACAAATGTGACCAATAAGAACACGGAGTTTATTGTGTTAATTTTTATATTATTTTTTACATTTGTATTTTATAGACTATAGAACAATAGGGTAACACTTTAGAATACGGTTCCTTCGTTAATGAATAACTACACAAGAACCAATGAGTAACACAATATTAACAAACTAGGAACTATTATTAACTTGTCATGATCCTGTCTCCTCTGTCTCTCTCTGCTAGTCACACACACACATCTCGCTTTCACCTTCATTACTGACAGCTGTTATCACTTTTCATTACGCTCATTCCTCTCCACCTGTTCCTCATCCCCTCTCATTATCTTGGCTTCTTCTAACCCTCTCTTTCCCTGTCTTGTTGTCAGATTGGTTGATGTCTCAGATACTCATTTACCAGAGTCTTTCTCAGTCCTGTCCTGTCCTGTTTGTGGAATAACTTCTACTGCTGGAATTGCTCTGTGCTCGTCACTGTACATCCACAGAACCTTTCCTGCTTAAGGCTGAAGCTGATTACCTGCTCCGTGCTCGTCACCTGTATCCAGCTCCATCTGTTTCTCCGTGAGTTACGAGAACCGCTGCTTCACCAGCCTTCTGTTCGTCCCTACCACAGAGGAGATTTATGTTCATGTGATATTGCTAGTTCTACTGGTTTCTTCGGTTGCTGATTATTTTTGAACTTTCAGTTTGGATTACCTGTGGTCTGACATTTTGATTCTATTAAAGAACTGATTGTCACTCTTGCTTTTGAGTCCTCTCTAACCTCATCACATAACTAACAAGAAACTCTGATTAACTAGTAAATAATAGCGCACAGACGAAAGTGGTAGTTTACTATTAACTAATCAATAACAATTTTTTTTAATGCTTCGAATGCTTAACGAATTAGTAAGTAATAGCGCACAGATGAAAGTCATACTTCTATGGGAATTACTAATTATTTGGATCCATATTCTAAAGTGAAGATCATGGGAAC